>CM062806.1:733438461-733680253 GCA_031772625.1 Pinus tabuliformis | reverse complement strand
TTTCCAAAATTTGCTTCAAAGATGCTTCAAAACTTTCTCAAGGATGCCTTCAAGTCTTTTTCTAAGGTTTGCACCAAATCCTTCAAAGAATGCTTCCAAAGCCTGCTTCACAAAGATGGAATTCTTCCAAAGTCTGCTACACAAAGATGTCTTCTAGTTTGATTCAACAAGTCACCAAGTTCTATCCAAAAACGCCTTCAAGTCCACTCCAACAAATGGTCAAGAAAGCTCCAACAAGGCTGCTACAATAAATCTTCTAGGTTTGTTCAAACTCGACTCCAAGATCTGTTTAAAGTCCGCTCCAAGAGAGGATCCAAAGTCTCTTCAAAAGGGTTATTCAAATCTACTTAAAACTCTGCTCTAAATAGTAAAACTCTCCAAGTCTACTTCACAAAGATTCTTCTTCAACTTTGCTTCAAGGGACCGCTTCTAGGGCTGCTTCAAAGGTCTTCAAAAACTGATCCAACATCTGTCCAAAAACTAACCCAAAGTCTCCTCAAAAATTTATCTGAAGCCTACTCCAAATAATGTTAAAAAACCAGGCCCAAATATACCCCTTTGCTTCAAGACCCAAGCTGTGACAGGAGGCCAAAACTCCGTCTTAAATTGAGATACCATAGGCCACAAAGGGGTGGAAATTTTGGCCTCAGGGTCGAATTTCTCAGGCCTTGGAATTTGTTTTTCCACAGCACCAAAATTCACAGAAAGGGGCCCAACTCTAGTTTGTTATAAGCCTAAAAGAGGCAAAAATTCTGAGTTGTAGATAGGCCAAAATTCTGAGTTGTGCCTGGCCAAATTTAGGACTAGATCTGTGCTAGTTTTGTACAAGGATAGCTCAAAAGGAAATCTCAGAATCTAACCAAAGGTGTCACTAAAAACAATAACTCAGAACCCAAAGAAACAAGAAACCAAAACCAGTGCTTCTTCACTTCACAAGGTTCATGAGATTTGTACATATCTTCCAGAAATAGATATATTTCAACTTGAAAATTTAATCTCTCTTTAACGAGGAGTAAGGAGGCATGCAAATACTCGTTGGAAAGGGCCTAAACTCCTCTTTAAGCCTATGAAATTTTCTTCTTCAACTAGACATCCCTTTGACATCAATAACAATTAATTCTTCAACCATATGTTAGGATAACATGTGAAAGGGATATCACAGACTATTGCCAATTAAATGTTTTTTCACCACACAGTAGAGGGGAAGGCCAATCATGTAAACATTACTTACCTCACAAGCAATCAACTATTATGGTTAGTCGAATGGCCATTACCCCTCTGGCCACCCCATTAATATAAAGAGCATAGTATATTTAGCCTTATATGCTATCATAGACAAATCCTCATAAACGATGTGGCATAGGATATTTTCTTAGTATAGGTCAGGGGAGGTCTTTATAAGTTTATAGTCATAGAAACAATTCCATGGAACCATGTAGGGATAGCATGGGAAAGGATACCGTAGAAAGGAATTTAGTATTATTACTTTTGGGCCACACAAAGGAGGAGAGCAGAAGGCAAGCAAGCAAGCATACCTACACCTTTTCGATGAAGAATTTCACATTTTTGTGGAAGAAGATCTAGACCCAACATTCATCTCGTTATCATTGAAAAACTCAGGTTTCCAGGAGGTATTGAAAAGCAGATGAGAGTAGCTATATATCTTGTTTCAACATCCCACAGCACTTGAATGGTCAAAATGAACAGTAAATTTTAGTGAAATTGCACTTTTCCATGGGCTAGTTAAAGAAACTAGAGCAAATGGCCAAAAAGTCCATGGACCATAAATTATCTAAGTTCCATCTGCACAGTGCAGAGACTACTCCTTTCACATGTCATTTAACTTATGACCTATTTAAAAACTAAGAGAATAAAAACCAAACCCAATAAAAGTTAACGCAAACCATAGGATCCAGCCCAAATTTGAGCTAAAATCGGATGAGAACCATCCAAGAATCACAGGAGCACATCCCCCAAGACACCCAAGATATCCTACAGTCTCTTTCTCCTTTTGAACAGAATAGTATCTCCTACTCCAAGAATATCGGATTCTGTTTTGCATGAATGGATTTGGGTACAAGAAGTCCACAGTCTCTTTCGAACCAACCTGTGTCAAAGAGGTATAAATTAAAATTTGACAATGCTTCTAGGGCAAAATCAGGTGATGGTACTGGTGGTGATATTTATTATCAACAGAAATAATGAAGACCAAATATTATTTTAAATTATCTGAAATTCAAATGGGAAGGCAACAAAAAACCAAGCAGAAATGATTGCATGGTCAAGGGAATTAATTTTTGCCAATCCAATATTCTCTGTTCAATAGTAATTGAAGGATATTCTAAAATTATAGTTTACAGATTGAATGAAACAGCATCCAGTAAAGATTGCTTCCTCTGAAATAAACTGAACTGGATCAAAGGTTTTGCAATAGAAATAGACTTCTCTACAGAAGGAGTAGAAAAATTATCACGTCATTTACAAACCAAGCAACAGAACTATAGTCTGCTCTAGTAGGTTCTAATCTGGATAGGAAAACCAGTGTAGTAAACGAACATACCCTTCAGCTAACAAGGGTAACATTGATTGTCTGTAGCCCCATTCAGGGATTCAGGAGGTTGACGACTGGTGGGATCAGAGATGCCATAACATTGATTGTATGTAGCCCCATTCAGAGACGCAGGAGCTTGACGACTGGTGGGATCATAGATGCCATGAATAAGAAATTCAATATAGATTTATGGATCATTAGTGGTAATCATGAAATGGCTTTTTGTAGCACGGGCAGGCCAGTGCTGCACCTGAAAGGTGAGGATCTTTAACCTGAAAACCCCGTGTGCTCAATGAAAAACTAAAGGGATGTGAGATGTTGAGCATCTTTTAACAAAACGATTACAATCCTTGTCTACTATAGCTTGCATGGAGTGCCGATTTACTGTATGGTCTAATATTTGCACTATTTTTTACTGGTAGATTTTATGATGATAAATATAGGATCAAAGCCTGTAAGGAGATCAGAACACAAATCCAGTCCCTCACCCTGCTTCAAATGCTTTTGTTTGTCATGGAAGTTCTGTTTCAGGATCAAGGAAGTTCTGCAATTCTGAAGCCAGGAATATGGAGTGTATAAAACGTAGAGAGAACCCCAGACATGGGCACAACCTGAACTAAAATCCTGATGGATTAATGTATGTACTAGACTGTTACCAGATCGTCGGTCTGATATAGATATAGATCTTTTTAGCTGCGCAAAAAAATGAACTAAGAGAAAAGAAAAACGCCAAAACAAAAGTATAAGCAAATTACATCGAACGAGCTAGTCTCAACAGCCCAGCATTCCTTCATGATCAACTTCAAAGCTTTACAATGATTGCACTGTGCTTACAACCCACGTATTACTATAAGCAAATATAATATTGAACTATGATCAGGTAAGGCAGTCAAGTTGACATCAATTGCATAAAATACCTATCAACGTATCTCGATGTAGTGGAATCAGCTGCTACCTTGAAAGAAAAGCTTTCGAATATATGTAAGATTAGACAACCATGCACTTCAGTTGAATGGTTTATGATATCGTGCATAGATCCAGCCAAATAGAGAACCTTGAATAATGTTGAATTCAAACACAGTTAAAGAATTCATACCTGGAATAGGATGCCTCTATAATGGAGTCCCGACTTCCTGTGCTTGCTTGGGCTGACACCATCCAGTTTTACTCAAATATTTGCCTGCTATCACAAAACAAGGAGACTTGTGTTCCTATCATGCATCCTATAGCTCTTTTTCTGACTGCATCGTGCTCTTCCTCATCTTCCTTGTTTTCTCAGAGTCGATATCACAGAGTCATCCTCCATACTCTCTTGTCTGCTCTTCCAGTCATCAGGATCAGTAGATACACCATCGGCACCATCCGAAGAAACACACTAAAGCTCCTTTGACCTCCTCCGCCTACGTTTCTTCCTCCTCATCCTTCTCTGTTCAAATAGTATTCGGCTAATCATCTTCACCTTCCTCCAGCTTGTTAACCTTCATGGACCGACGTTTCTACTCCCTGTAAACCCTAGATCTTTCTTTCTACCCTCTGGGTCTTCCAACCATTTTTCCAAACCTATGAACGATAATCCTGTCAACTTTGTAAACCCTTGTTGCTCGCAGTAACACCTCATTAAGATTCCTCTTGAACTGAACTATTGCGAACAACATCTATGTGGCCATTTTCTCTCCAAACTTTAAGCCTCTCTCCAAATTTGAATTCAAAAAATATGGAAAAATTCGAAGAGAAAATGACCTCATGGATGGTGTTGGAGCAACCACTATCACTTACGGGACGATACCACTATATCAACGCCGTGGCTTTGAAACGTTGTTCTGCTCTGCTATAAACCCTATTGATCCGCTTTCCATAGCCTACATCCATCGATTCTAAGGGTTCTAAGTAGAAGCAGATTCAAACGGCAGACCAGACTGATTGGTATTACGACATTAGAACCTTGCCATGGAAAGACAATAACAAGACTGATTGGTATCACGAGATGAAACCCTAGTCAAGCAAAACTATATAAATAATGGGAAGGTAACTACCACAACATTGCCGTGGCGAATGAGAGTGGGAGTGTGAAGTGACAGTGAGAAAAGTTTCGAGTTGAAAACAAGCAATGGCACTAAGAGGTTGTAAAGGAAGGCCGATAGAGCGGATTGTTGAGAGCATAACTAGCATTTACATCAGATGTTGCAAAAAAACGCAGTAACGTATAAATTTAAAAAGCATTGTGACATATAATTTGTTGGTAAAACACATGAGTTCATTTTGCGAGGGCTTAAGGGAGAATTTTTCCCTATTTATAGGGAGCCGGAACCCATATGGAAACATGTACCTTAGCAATGGCAAGGGTTGAGGAATGAAGCATTGTTGGAATTGAGAGAATTACAGCATGGTTAGGTATAATTTTGTTTGGTATTGATATTGTATTTTTACTTTTATTTTTAATCTTTTTTCACATTTATTTTATTTATTGTTGTATGTGGATATGTGGTATTACTAACTTGGTTATTAGTATGAAAGAATTGCATTTAAATTATGGACAACTAAGAAATGGGTAAGATATCTTATTCCTTGTCTAAATTACTAGAGATAAATTTTTGGAGTTCATGAATAAGGAAACTTTTACATACAAAAGGATATAAACAAATTACATTAAGTATTACTTGCAAGTCTAGGTAATTTGAAACTTTAGCTGAATTGAGTAATTATCTAATTATATGTGAATTGAGAATTAATGGTTTATATTATGTTAATCTTGACTTGGTGAAAGAGTCAAAAAGTTAATTTAATAGTGTGGTTTTTGGGCCTATGGATTTTGTATCTCATGGTATTAGATATCGTGGATTAGTTGTAATAAATCTTTTAAAAAGATTGGGGATACTCCATTGTAGTGCACTAGGAGGTGAGTGGTGAACGCTCACCTGACGACTAATTTTGGTCAAAGGAATAATAGATTTGGTTGGTTTTCCCATAACAGTTTTCGAGGATAAATTGCATGTCATTTATGTTTGCATGTTTCTATGGTTTGTTATAATTATTTTTCTCTCGCATTTTTATGTTTACATGGTATCAAATCCTTGTCCTAGATTCAATTCCCCAAATTTACATAAGAGAAGGGATGTTAGGGACGAGAATAATTAGGCCTATTGTCATACAAGGTGTGGTGAAAGCTCCATTTGACACTTAAAACACAGGTTTGAGGAAGACGTGAGCAATAATAAAAGTGTGTGCGCTTAACATATCCAATTTTAGGTGAGGCATAACACTACTACATCTAAGAGGCATTCAACATAGAGGAATTGGGTTATGAAATGACTAAAAGAAGTAACTAGCAATTAGATGGGATGAACATGCCCACTGTGACATGACCATTGGTAGACAAAGGCAACGCAATTTAGTTTCTAGGGTTTCATTATGCTCTCATCACAAAATTTGTAAGACATTGCATCTATTATCTTTGGCAAAGCTATTAAGGAGATCATTATGAAGATCTCCAAAATTTACCATATCAAATTATCATGGATGAGAGACGTTGCAGCGCTAGAGTTTTATATACCCAAGGCTTTCGGTATGTGAGGAGAGAATTGGAACAAAGGTTCTTGTAGTGTGTGAAGGTAAGAGGATGGTGGCATAAGTGTTGGGATAACAACAATGAATAATATAAATTACTATAATGGCGTTGGAAATTGAATTGCATGTGAATGGGGATACCACTCTAAGACTAGGTAAGGCATGTGTACCCCTAGTAAATTATCAATAAAGTTTAGAGGTAGACCTAGGTGATATGAGGATCATGTGGGATTCCTGGGTGCCCTAGTTATAGACTTGAGGGGATAGGGAGTGGATGTGAGAGACAAAGGCTTGCTTGACTAGTTTGACTAGATTTGGTCAAGGGAAGTTACATCAAGCCAAGTTTAAAGGAAGGGATGTTAGGTTAAATTTGACTAGGGAAAGAGTCAAAAACTTAGGTCAACAGCGGTGTTTTTTGGTCCCATGTTTTTAGTAACCCATGGTATTAGAACCCATGGATTCATGTAATAAATCCTTTGAAAAGCTTGGGAATAGTCCATTGTAATACACCACGAGGTGGCCATTGAAGGCTTACATGGATCACTTAGTTGAGTTTGGTTAAGGGAATAATAATTTTATTGGTTAGTTTTTCTCATAAGAGTTTTCCAAGATAAATCGTGTGTGATTTATGTGTGAACCTTGCTATGACTTGTTATAATTATTTTTCTCTCATATTTTTATTCTTATAATTGATTGTGTTCTTAATTAGAGTTCAAGGGGGTGTTTCCATGTGTTTGGAATCCATAACTAGATATTGTTTTTGCATTTGAGGAGAATTAAGAAAATGAATGCAGTAATTAATAATTGGATTATACTAAAACATCCCTAATTAGATGGACTTTGTAATGTTTTTTATTAAATGGGGAAATGGTTATTGTATTTACGTTGTGGTCATTTTATCTTAAGAAACTTCAATTCATTCAAGCATTTTGACATACACATCATGTGCATTCTCAATATTACATATATTCTATTGATTTTCTAGTTTCAAGATTTGGTTAGCTTTCAATTTACACCCATGATTGTGTGTACACCACATTTGTTACAAGCAGACCAGTTATGCCCTAACCCTCAATGTGAAATATGGATTTGGATTTTAGGTTATTATTTTAGACTTCGTCCAAAAATCCTATGACTATTGCTCTAAAAAGTATGCAATCCAAGGCCAATGTGAATGTCATATTCTTACCTCACAATGCCATCAGCATATGTAAAAAGGTGCTAAGAATTTCACATCTTATCGAAATATTATAACCCTTTCACTTATGTTTCTCTATTACATGAATACACTAAGAAGAGAATGATATCAAAGGCTCAACTAGTCCATTCTTACATGAATGAGAGGGGAATTACACTAAACATTTTTTATGGAACACCTATGCAGACATGTATGTCGATTGTGGGAGGCTTGAGAAGGCATGGGATATGTTTGATAAAATCCATCAACAAGATGTGGTTTCATGTAATGCCATAATTGCAGTTAATGCAATGCATGGTTGTGCTAGGGAGGCCCACATACTTCTTGAACAAATGCAACTCTATGGTGTGAACCCAACCCATTGTAGGTTTTAACCATGGTTAATTGTTGCAAATATTAGGTTCTTAATAAAAACATAATATATGTTATGGCATGCACACATTAACACATCGACAAAACACTAGAAATATTTTTCAATATGTGTTCATCTTTAAAGTATTACAATACAATACAACATCCAAAAACCACCAATCCATTTTCCTTGTATTAGAATATGATTGTAGTTCTTTAATTGGATTAAAAGAACCATAGGATGAACCACCATGCACCACAAAACCACTAAAATAAAAAACTGTGCGACAAAAACCACCATAAACCAACACAAAATTTACCCAAAAAAGAATTAGGAGTGTTTCCCTAGAACCCCCACACAAGCGAGCATCCATCGTCCTATGAACTCCTTCAAACACGGCACAACTTACAGTCCATGGTTGTATTCGTACAAAAAACATAACACATACCCAACATTCATGTTACCTTGGTTTGCTATGGAGACTTTGTGAAATTGGCCTAGCAATATTTTGATCACATGAATGAATAATATCCCAGTGCCCCTACAGTAGAACGTTGTGAGAGTTGGTGTACTTTATTATGTAGGCAGAAAAGTTTATGTGTAGCATACCAAAAGACTTAATACAACACTTTTAATTCAACTTACTTGTTTAATTTTTCATAGTGAAAGCATTTTTGCTTTACCTTTACTAATAAGTTTAAGAAAAAAAAGATAATGATTTATATTATAAGTTTTAATGATTTATATTATAAGTTTTAAAAAAAGAAAGGTAATGATTTATATTATAAATATATTAAAGAATTTAACATGTATAACATAATGTAATGAGTGTCTCTCTAAAGAAATTTAATAATATTTATAAAGCAAATAGATTCAAAAACTTAATCCAATAACCTTTTATTTATAATTCAATTTATTCAATAACTAAAATTAATTTATTAAATTAAAAATAATTAATATTACATATTGAATAATTAATACAACAAGCCATAAAGATCTTTAAAAAATCTTTAAAAAATTAAAATTTAATATGAATCAAACCCAACCAAAAAAAATATTAAATAAATCATAAATTTTGATTTCCATTCCCATTCTGCATGTTCAAAAGTCAGGGAATGGAATGGATTTTACTAACAAATTCACAACCCAAAAATCTTTAATGCGTCGTTGTAGTTCTATCTGTTTTTCGTGGTTGAATCAGAGGTTACGTAAGGGGGGAGACATCTTGAGTTTTTCAGTGTGTTAAATTGAACCGAAAGGGACATTTTCCTTACCTGAGAAGATTGAAGTGAATTGTGAAGAATCACGTAATTGAATTGTCAACGATAATTGATGAAATTAATTGTAGATATTACTGATACCTAACCTACGGATTCCGTCAACTCCACGGATTAATTTAGTTCATTTTCAGAACCCCACATTCCAGGTTGTGTCGCCACATTTCTATTAAAAAATTAAAAACATAAAAGAATTAGACTATATTTTTGTCCGGTCATGAAATTCAATTTTCTAATAATTAAAATAAATATATTATTACATAGGATTACATTATTATTTCAACATAAATGTAAGTAAAATGTGGTATTAAACTGTTTGTACTATAGATATTAGAGTAGCACAGTTTAAATGAAGGAACCTCTAGAAAAGATAAGTCAGTAGTTGTATTTGTCTTTCTTTTAAGGAAGAGATCTAGATGATGGTTGGCTAACCAATGTTAGTATTTGGAAATTACCTTAATCATATAGACAATATGTGCACGCTCAAGGTAGTTCCGGAGGAAACTCCCCTAACAGGTTCCGATCCAGTAAATATTTTGTGACCATTACCAAAACCCCAGACCACCCCTAAACGTCAATATTCCCAGACTTTATGAAAAGATCACCAGATCAATGATTCTCTGGAGAGGCTAATGTTTGTATCTCTGTAAATATGTTCCAGGTCACAAGCCTTCAAATACTTATATTTGAAAATCTGTCGCCAAATCCCACTACCCCACATAGCTCGCCACAGAGATTTAATGAGCAGTGCCTTCCCAAATGTGCATTCATCAAGAAAGCCCCATCCCCCCTATCCTTCAGTTGCGTAAGATTACTCCATTTTCACAAGTGATATTTAAAACAAGGGTTATTCCCAGCCCAAAGGAACTGTGCAGTGATAGAACGGAGCCAATTTGTAATGGAGACCGGTATGGAGTATAAATGTGCCCAATAGACAACAAGTTGTTGTGAAACAGCGAAAGAGAGGATATATCGGACTCCCAAAGAGAGAAAGTGATTTTTCCAGGTGCATAGTTTCTTCTTATACTTGTCAACCAGCCACATCCAATCCCCCATTGTATAACAATTGGGCTTGAGCCGGAAGCCAAGGCAAGTAAAGCTCGTCTGAATATAAGTCGTATGTACATCAAAAGATCAGTAATATATCCAATGTCTTGTATATCCCCAAATCTGCCAAGTATCTGATGAAGGACAGTCCACTGGGATTTGGAAATAATACCAAATGTCAAGATGTCATCAACAAAAAACAAATGAGTGATGCATACCTGACTGGTGATATTGACCTCCGGAACATTCCCAGTATCTAGCCCCCTTGATCTTTAAATTGAGGCCGTCCAAGACCAATATGAAAATCAAAGGTGAGAGCGAGCGTCCTTGTTTAAGGCCTCTGCCAGCACGAAAAAAGGGGAAGGGCAGCCCTTGATCAGAACAATGAAATGTGCAGAAGTGATGTAGGCCATCACCCATTCAACATTTTGAGTATGGATCCCAAACTTATGTAACAGTAGGCGAGTATAGGACCAATCTACGCGATCATATGCCTTGTGGAGGTCAATATTCATGACCAGAGCCTATTTTCTCTTTGTATGAATGGTGTGAATAGCGTCATGTGCCAAAGAAATAGCATCATGAATAAGCCTATCACTTAAAAAATCAAGTTGTTCTCCATAGATGTGTAAAGACAATACTTTTTTGATATGAACCACTATCAGTTTTGAGATAGTCTTGTAGAAAATGTTGCATAGTGAGATGGGCCGAAAATCACCAAATTTAGAGGTGTTATACAATTTGCGAATAAGTGCCAGAAATGTAGAGTTGATAGCACCCGAGATCACACCCATAGTCTTGGATTCCTCCACAATGTCCAGTATGTGTTGTCCCATGATATCAAAAAAATGTAGGAAGAACTCCACTGTCCATCCGTCAGGTCCTGAGCACTTATCTTTGGTAAATTATTTGAGAACATCCAAGACCTCCTCCAGGCTGGCAGGTCGAAATAGTTCCCCATTTGATTCCTCATTAAACATCTGAGAGTATCGCTCCAATGCCCTCAACTGGTCTTCAAATCTCACCCCCTCCTGATATTTGTATAAATTTTCAAAATACCGAACAACCTCAGCCCGAATCTCTTCTGGAGTGTGCTTTATCCCCCCATTCATATCCTCAATATGCCTAATAGTATTAGTTTGTTTTCAGTGATTTGCAAATTTATGGAAATATTTGGTGTTGCGGTCTCCCTGCCACAGCCATATTGCTCTACTCTTGAACTTCCGTGTTACTTCCTGAATATGGAGGATCTTGTTTTTTTGTCCTTTAAATTACTGAGATATTCTCAATCTCCCTACGACGATTTTCTCCGCTCCATCAATTTTCCAAACCTAGCAATCTCTTTTGTGATCTGTTCCAGGTCCCTGTAAATGTGTTTCTTTCTGTTTTGTTCCCATACTTTGGTTTTTTCCTTGATATGCCTAAGCCTTTCCATCATAAACCCCATCGCAATATCCCACTGTGGAAACAGACCCTCGTTCCAAGTTGATCTCACTAGCTTGTAAGATTCCTCGTCCTCTAACCAAACGTGGTTGAACTTTAAAGGAATGCCTACTCTCCTGTCCTATAGTCTCCATTGAAGAATAATAGGCATGTGATGAGAGAAATAGGTTCTGTGTATCCAAGATTTGAGATTCCCCAACTATTCAACCAGTTGTTCCTTGATGATAAATCTGTCAAGTCACTTACCTATATACTCATCCCCCACTCGGCAATTTCTCCAAGTATACGAAATCGGAGTAGTGCAGATATCCCTCATATGATGTCCATCAAATAGTCCAAACAACCTATCCGCCAAAGGGTCCTGTAGAGAATGGACACCCCATCTCTCTTTCTCTAGCAAGGTGGCGTTAAAATCCCCTTAGGGGGGTTCCCCCGCCAATCTAATGTAATGTTATTCAAAGCAACATACTCAAAACCTTCATCTGGTGTTCTCGTCTAAGATGTCGCGGCCTGCGTCTACCTGGGCAGTGATTTAATAGATGTCTAGTGCAGTGGAAATAGATACATCTAAAAGGGATCCCCTAATAATCAATTCGTTGTCAGAATCTAATCGTTCCCCATTCTAGATCAATGTCTTCTAGAAGACCACCAGAAAAACCGACCTCAACCAGAATCCAAGCCACCCATTTATCACGAGCACCCACAATACCAAGATCTGGGTATATGAAGCATCCAATCGAGTTTCCAATCGTTGTCAAGGCATTCTTAGTCCATAATTCCAAGGGGAGGCCTGGAGGCTTCACCCAAACAATGTCATTTCGTAGCGTACACAATAAGGGATAGAACCAAATGTACCGTCGGTGAAGCTAAAGAAAGCATCGATTGCGTAGCCAGGGAATCTTGAGAATTTTTTCCAAGTCATTGTTGTGAAGAAAATGGAAACTGAACCAAGCATTCATCAGTAGACTCACCTTAGGTACATATCCCAGCATTGTCGACCATGTTCTGTTCACGTAATCCTAAATATCCTTCTCAGTCGAATCAACAAATATCCACCTCCCCATGAGTATCCACTTCTGTAAACTAGTGACCTGATCCCATAAAATGTCATAACCAAAACTTAATAATTTAATCTCAGCACAAGGCTTAATGGGCCGAGTAACCCGATGCCTAGTATTTGGGAGGGTAGGCGAAATCAATGGAGAATTGAACCTTAGAGACCTAAGATGAGGCTCGTCATGTTTATTTGCATGAATCGTAGATTCCCCATGCAACACGTTGGCCAACCCCCGCAACGGACCCGCGGTCACGCCACTCATCCTCCAATGTCGAGGCACCCAACCCCGTGCACACTTAGCATCCATCGTGGCCTGTATAAACGCCTCATGTGCAGCCACATCCGAGTCCACGCAGTCAAGTACCCCATCCACTGAGATCATCACCCATCCCACCCAACACTGCTGAAAAACATTAATAACCCATCCATTCTATAGGTTATGTGCACCCATCAAATCTTAGTCCAGGGGCAAAGAGAATGTCTCAAGGGAGAAAAAAGGGATAAAGCGAGTCTGCAACAGTTTTAAAAAACAAACAAAACTTCAATGTTCCCTGCAGAACTCATACAGATATGGCGTCAATCGCCCCTCGAAATCCCACGAAATTGCAACCACACCGAAGAAAGGAGCAAGAACAGGTACACCCCACCCACCGAAAAGAGCCACAGTCAATAATGACATAAATACCCCCAAGTCTCATAAGCCCATCAAATATAGGAAGGATAAGGATCGAGGCGAGGATGAGATCCAAAACAAGGGGTGTCAAAGATCCATCAGGTGGATCGTAAATGCACTTTGAGAAAGAGAGCTTAGAACTTCCATATAATCGATAACTAGAAAAATAGTGGAACCAGCAATCAAAAAATGCACCGAAAAAACTAGTATTGCACTGGAAAAAATGGACGCCCCCAATCAACGTACTCAATCGACACCACCCCAAAGCAAAGAAAGACCCTAGACTAGCACACAAGTACAAACACCCTAGCCTCGGCACCACCACTCACGCTGAGGGTAGAGAAAGCCAAAATAGGAGGGGATAAAATCGAAGAGACCACAAAAAAAAGGCAGGAGCAAAACCAACCCCCCGTAGAATATGCATAAAAATCCCAAAAAAAAATGCACATAGTGAAAATCCCACATATACAGAATCACCCTCTACACTGCCACCGCAACATCCACAGGGCCACCCAATAATACCACGATGCCACCCCCATGGCACACATGCCCGATGACATTAACATTAACACATTGTTGATATTAGACATGTGTAATTCATAGATACTCTACATTGACTTGTTATCAATTCAATAGGGATTTTATTTGCAAGAATTTAATTACCAACATATCTTATTAAATTTTATAGGAATTAATAACACTTATTTGTCAAAAATGGGGAAGTGAAGAGGCTTGCACATTTCTTGATAAGACATAGAATGCAAAAGAAATGACCACGGGAACAAACAAATATTTCAAGATGTAACTCTTTGGGGTTAATTAATTGTTCTTTTAAAAACAGATTAATATACTAAAGCATTTAATTATAAAACTAGGAGTTGATTTTCTTTTTCAAGATATTATACATAATATATGTATGTTATAGGTTTTATTCTGAAAATTTTTGTTCAATTTGTGATCCTAAAGAAGAAATCAATGAGAATTGAAATATATAATGAAATTCACTCTATTCAACATTGGAATCAACAAGGCATCAAATACATAGATTCATGTAGCTCATTTTATTATAAAAATCAAGCATTGAGATTAATATAATTTAGTCAAATAGAAAATCAAAACTACGAGAAGTTTGTAATGTGTTTACATAAATCAACAAATAAGTACTTGTCCTCATTCTTGGTATGATGGCTCATGCCTACTTAGATAATCCATATCAAAAAGCCAAGGAGATCACTTTTTCTAATGTTATTCAAAAAATTGGTGAAATACTAGGAAACATGGATGAAAAATACCTTGGGTGTATTGATTATCTAGATGATAGCGTTAAACTCCCAGACGTATGTAATATCATCAAGGAGAGCTTCACAGGTGTGGAGCAATACTAGATGATGGTGCAACTCGCCATTCACTGCTTCAGTAATAAGGACAACATGAATGAAAAAACTTGATCAGGGAAAAAAACATTCTCTATGAATGCATCGAAGCCATAAAGAAGAAGGACAAAGAGCTTGGTAGACAAGGGAAACAAAGATCCAAGATGGAAAAGTGAAACTCTAGCTTAGAAGAATGGAGGAGAAGTTAACCTCACCATTATCTCTCATGGGTCCAAAGCCAATTCGTTATTACCTTCCATGTATGGAGGAAAGATGGCCACTATTTTTTTCTCGTGGGATTGTAGTTTCTACCCTAGTAGCCTAACCCAGAAGGCCTCTACCCAACCTACATTCGACCAATAGTTACCCTTCTTGGGCTTCTTCAATGCTCAAACCACAAAGTGAAGGAAGAAATTGATAAGAAGGCGTCCATGGCTTCCTCCTCTACTATTCTCCATGAATTGGATTGTGTGCATTCTAAGATTAAAAATTTTATATTTTTCTAGACAAGATGTTGGCTAATAAGACTAGCTCTGCCTTAAATCGCGAAAGACGGATGAGGTAAGGCAATTAGTTAGGAAACAATAGATATATTTTGAGGTCTTGCATAAAGGTGTGATTCCTTTATAAAATTAGATTAAGGAGATTTATTGGATGCTTATGTTGAGTTGGGTGGCTCTCCTTGGGGTTTTCACCCACCCTAGATTTAGACAGTATATATGTTTTATTTTGTGAATTAACAAAAAGGAAAATATTCTTCGAGACGGACATTAAGAGTTTGATGTTTTTGTGAGTCAATGTAGGGATCATTAAAAGGGCTTCCATTCTTGTGTAGTGTACAAAATTAGGCTTTATTCTTAGTCATGCCTGACTTTGAGATCCTCCATGGGGAATTTATAGTTGTCCTAAATATACCTACGTATATAATTCTCTTGAATAATTTAAATTTATTGTATATGTATCTCTTAAATAACTTAAACCTTATGTACATGTCTAATTCTATTGAATAATGCAAAATTGCAGTGTATGCATTTCTCTTCAATAATGGAACAATATGGTTAGTGGAATAAAAAATGAAAATTCAGCATTGTTGTTGTGCTTGAATTTCATCTATTTAGTGATATCCAATACAACTATATATTATTTTTTATTTAATTCTATGCAAAATCACCTTTGTTGTGAGAAAAACTGAAAACCTATATCCTTTTTTTTAAATAGCTTTATGATGATATCAAGATAAAATAAATTTCTTTGATATGTTTGTCATATTTCTTTTGTGTTTAATAAGTATGCATTAAAATGTGATTGTGAGGAAAAATAGGTTTTGCCATATAACATAAATATTCATGAAAATACATCCAAATGAATCTCCTCCTTCCCACAGACTAGATGTTTCCACAACAACAGAAAATCTCAAGCCTCAGAAATGTGAAGTAGCCTCCCTTATTTCTCCACGACTTCAATGTGGCACTATTGAGGAAAAAAAACATGATATTGCACATTTATTAATGGATGAAGATTAAGTACTATCTAGCCCACAAACTGAGATTTTATTATTATGATCCCAAACCAATTATCACCTAAAAAACAACAATACTTTCAAGAGACAATCTCCATGCTTTCAATTCCAGTGAGCAATAAAAAAAGAATATGGAAAAATATAAGCGAAAAGTGTCCTTGCTTGCATTGCAAGCAAGGAGAAAGAAACAATTTTGTACATGTAATATTGTGATATCGTAAGGCAAAGCTCTTAATAAACCATAAAGATTTAAACATTATACTTTAAATTTGAGTTTACAATATTTATTTTACTGTAACTTTATTCTAAATGACTCCCAAAAACTAAATAAAAATATTCATTTTTTCTATATATCCCCCCTTCATATTGATTTAAACAACTAATAATCAACACCTTTTTATGAAAATACAAATTGTTCATATTTAGTTTTGGCTGGCCTAAGCTCAATAGGCCCATTCTATTCACAATTTAGAATGACGATCTTAAATATTGATTTCCTTTTTTAGTTCATCTTTGAAACATTGACTTATAAAGTAAATTTCAAAACAATTAATAATCAACATCTTTTTATAAAGATACAAAGTGTTCATCTTTAGTTTTGGTTGGTCTAAGCTCAATAGGCCCATTCTCTTCACAAAATTAAGAATGACGATCTTAAATATTGATTTCATTTCACTAGTTCAACTTTGAAGAAAAACTTAAGAAAACTCTACGCATGTTGATGCAATATATTTTCCAATTGGATTTTATTTTGAATAAACAAGATAGAGAGATAGATATCTGCAAGTAAAAAATGAACTAGCACATGAGTGTATTTATCCTTATCACTGACTTGCCATGATGATGTAATTTCATATTCACGTAATCTAGGATTAATATCTTTTTGGTAAAAGAAGAACAATTTTCCTTTCCTAATTTACATCAAGGTCAGGTCAACAAGAATTTACATCCTTAATGTTGTTGATTATCGTCATCTTTGACATAATCTAGCATTAATATCCTTTTGGTAAAAGAAGAACAATTTTCCTTCCCTAATTTACATCAAGGTCAGGTCAAAAAGGATTTACATCCTTAATGTTGTTGAGTATTGTCATCTTTGATTGTTAATAAATGTTATATTCATAATCTATAATGATTATGAAAAGCCAATTACTTGAATATTGACTAAGGTGCATATACATGTATGAGTTATTTTAAAATTGATGTTTAAATATCTAATAATTTGTGACTTAATCTCTTTTTAATTTTTCTAAATATTTAAGAAAAATAATTTTGCATTTAAAAGTAGATAAAAAATAATATTATTATTAACTTATGAAATTAAATCTTATCTCCAAATATATTTACATAAATAAATAATTAATTCATATTAAAAAATAAAAACAATAAAGAAATACTATCAATTTATTCCAAATACTTATACTTCAAAGTAAAAAGCAATTATAACATATCTTTTATTATTTAATCAACGCCAACTTCCAATACCAATAAGCTACATAGCAACAAGCTTCCAATTCCAACAAGCTACATAGTAGCGAGTACCTGTGGCTTTGTTTAAATATAATTCAATTAAAGTAAAAAATTATAAAGATTTGGCTGAATGGAAGCATATAAAAGTGTATGGAGAACCCTAAATTAAAATTGGAAGAAAAAGAAGTTAAAATGGAAAATAAGAGATTAGGAAGAGGAAGAAAAAAGTTATTTAATTGTTCATAAATATTCGTCAACTAACTATTAAATGGTTATTGGGTTATTAACCATAAAATCTAAGAAATAGTGATTTAATACAAATTGAATAAATAGTTATGAAACTTTGGAATGTGAATATATGTGATGTAGGAATTGTTCTTAATTTTATAAATTAAAGCCCAAAACAACAATGTTTTTAATTTTAGCAAAATTCTTAATTATGTTGGATTTAATATTTTGTTTTGTATAAAAATTAAGTACTTTTTAAATGGTTATTAAATGTATAAATTTAAAACCTAACATATTTTTCGAAGTTTATGTTTCATGTTGTCATTTGTGCATTTTCTTTCACTATAATATTTTATATGTATGTTTTCTATCTTTTATTTATTTTTGGATATATTTTTTAATTAATTTTGTCTAAATTTTAGTAAAAATTTGTTGAAATTGTAAATTTAAGTTATATAGTTTTACCATTCAAAATTTTCAATTCTTTTGGATTTAAATTTATTTGTACCTTAAAAATGTAATTTAGTTAACTAAAAATTATAATTAAATTATCATACCATCAAAAATCATGTTACAAATTTCTATTAAAAAAATAAAAATAAAAATATATAGGTTGTGTGAACACAATTTAAAAAATAAAAAATAAAAAAATAAAATTATACTATATTTTTGTCTTTTCATGAAATTCAATTTTCTAATAATTAAAATAAAAACATAAACATTATATCATTTATAAATATATTATTACATAGGATTACATTATTATTTCAACATAAATGTAAGTAAAATGTGGTCCATTATTTTACTCCACCAAAATATGTGAAACAATTTGTCTGAGGTTGGTTACATTGTATGTACTATGGATAATAGAGTAGTACAATGTAAATGAATGAATCTCTAGAAAGATAAGTCAGTAGTTGTATTTGTCTTTCTTTTAAGGAAGAGCCCTAGATGATGGTTGGCTGACCAATGTTAGTATTTGGAAATTACCTTAATATGTCAAAATGACAGTTTCAGTCTTTGACCATGGCGGTAGGTTGAAAAGTGCACTATAATATAGGGTACATTTTTAAGTGCAATTTGTTTAAATTTAGTTTATAAACATATGACCAATGTTAGTATTTGGAAATTACCTTAATATGTCAAAATGACAATTTCAGTGTTTGACCATGGTTGTAGGTTGAAAAGTGCACTATAATATAGGGTACATTTTTAAGTGCAATTTATTTAAATTTTTTCTAAACATATAAAAACAGGATACTTGTAATAAACTCTATAAAATCATTACATTTCATAATTTTACGTTTAGAATTAGTGAATAAAAACATAATACTTACCATAAATTCTTTATATATATATATATATATATATATATACCTTAATCAGTTTCAGTGTTCGACGATGGCAGTAGGTTGAAAAGTGCACTATAATATAGGGTACATTTTTAAGTGCAATTTATTTAAATTTAGTTTAGAAACATATAAAAACACGATACTTGTAATAAACTCTATAAAGTCATTACGTTTCATAATATATGTTTAGAATTAGTGAATAAAAACATAATACTTACCATAAATTCCTTATCTATATATATATATATATATATATATATATATACACATTTATGAAAGGATGCGACGAGAAGGAGGATGATGATTATAGGAGTTTTCCGTAAGGGTTTAGGGTAAAACCCTAGGGTTTTACTACAACTACTTGCAGACAACTGGAGCAGTGTACCCGTCGGCCGATAGATTTCGCTCATCGTTTCCGTTCCAGCCTTGTCTGTCACTTTCTGCTGTCAGTTACTGCTTGCATCAAGGGGGATACAATGGAAGTCGGGGAGATTCATTTTTCCGAGGACCCCTACCCTGACCGTGTCATTTTCAGAAACCCTAGCTTCACTACGCCAGCATATGGCCCTATTCCCCCATCCGACCCTGCTTCGCCTATTTCGTCGTCGGTGGTTTCCATTCCGAGGCATCGTTTTTCTCCTTTGTTCATCGGGTCTCTCTCAATTGAATCTCCTGCGTTGGATTGTCCTCCTTTATCACCTGGAACTCTACACATTCTGACCGCGAACACACCTCCATCGCCCTCTTTCGACCCCCATCCGTCCATTTCGACTTTCTTCACTACGCCGCCTGAAGACATCCACACCACCGCGGCACCAAACCCTCCCTCTTCTGCTCTCTCACTGTCAGGCTGCTTTGAGACCCCTGCGGTCAAGGTAAAGTCTACAAAAAACATCCCTTTGGAAGGTTCCCCTGATCCATTGGCAGATCACCCATCTGCACCTCGTACTGGGAAGAGAAAGACTAAGTGTGTGAAGGCGACTTCCAAGGATATCACCATTCGGTTCGGCGAGACCTCTACAATTGGGGAAGCGGCATATATGGCTAGCACAGTACTTGTTGGGCATGTTCGCGGCAGAGCTTATTCGGCAACCAGACTTACCCTATGGGTCAAGGAGATTTGGGGTGGAATGCTAAAGGAACTGCCTGAGGTGCAGGTCCTTCCCAGGGGTTGGTTTGCCCTACATTTTGCGAAAGAAAATTATACGGATTTGGTCCTCGCAAGGTATTGGCACATTGAGATGGCTCCGGTTCTCCTCAAGAGATGGAGTCCCCTATTCGACCCTGAGAGAGAGAAAATTGGGGCTGGACCCCTCTGGGTGCGCTTGCCAGGGCTCCCTCTACAGTACTGGTGCGAGGAGGTCTTCATCAGAATCGGGAATGCCCTCGGCACCTATCTGGACCATGATCGAACTTTTGTGCAATCAAAGAATAGAACCCTCGCTCGCATTCTGGTCCATTTGGACACTCGTGAGGGTTTGGAGGAGAAAATTACACTACAATGGGGGAAATTCACCAGGGTCCAGATCCTGGATTATGAAGGGGTTCCCTTCCGTTGTCGGCGATGTCACAAGGTGGGACATATCTTCAAAGATTGCCCTCTCAACAAGAAAACAGAGGACACTCCAAAAGCGTCACCTGCTCCTTCCAGGATTGACTCGCCGGCCATTCAGCGCTCTCCTGCTCTGGGCCCTATACCTCCGGCCAGCAATCCCCTTCCAAAGACGGTGGACGATGTGCACAGATCGATCTCGCCACCACTTTCCAGGTCTCTGGCAGCCCCTGAAGCCGTAAAAGCTTTGAGTATTCCTCTGACCTCTATGACTTCTTTTATTGCTTTTTGCTCATCATTTGTTGCTCCTTACATTATCACTTCTGTAGCACATTGCTCTATGTCGTCCCTTCCCTCTATTATTAGTACTGCACCCTCCTTGCATTCTTTATCCTCCTCCTCCTCCTCTCCATCTTCCACCAGGGTTTCATATGCTCATCACTATAATCTTCGTTACCGTACCCTATCTAGCGGTACTCCAGTTCATCTTGCTGGAATAGGACTCTCTTTAACCGGTTCGGCCTCTCTAACATCTCGGGGGAGGAAATATAATCTCTCCAAAGCTATCAAGCGTGCAGGGGCTGAAGTCGCCTCTGGCTGTCAATCCACTCTCAACGGGGTTCTTAGAGCATTGAATACCCCGGGTAGAGTTCCCCCATGAAGTGTCTATCTTTCAACTACAGAGGCATGGCTAGTGCCTCCAAGAAACTAGCCCTGCACAGACTCTTTGAGGTTGAACCTATCGACATTATCTTGCTCCAAGAAACCCTAGGTGTGGCTGATCACATTACCAGCTCCCTTAAATCTATTTCCCCGGGATGGATCTACTTGGAAATGGACGTTGTGGGGAGATCTGGAGGCCTTGCCATTGGATACAATCCTCGCTCCATCAGAGCTTCAGCATCATGGGGAGGCCACGGATTCATGGGCTTAGATTTTTTCTCGGCAGAGCTTGGCACCAACCTAAGGGTTGTAAACATTTATGGACCCTGTCAACAGAGGGAGAATTTTTGGCAGCATCTACTTAATCTCTCGATTTTCTCTTCTGATCACATCATCCTAGGAGGCGACCTCAATTTCTCCTTGGGTTTTAGTGAATCTTGGGGGTCTATGGCTCAAGTGGATTCAATCACGGGGTATATGACAAACCTCCTAGAGCAGCACAATTTCGTGGATGTCCCCATGAATAAACCTCTTCCTACATGGAGGAATAGAAGGGTGGGTGAAGCTGCACTTGCGCGAAGATTAGACAGATTCCTTATGAAGGGTCCCCTCTTGCAGCATCTGCATCACTATAAACAATGGGTCGGTACAGGGGGCATTTCGGATCACTCCCCCATTTATCTGGAGGTTTTGGGCCCTCATCCTAAACCTAAAGCCCCATTTAAATTTAACCATGTATGGTTACAGGACCCTGCTTACATTAGCATGGTTTCGGATTTCTGGGCTGCCAACCCGATTGATAGATTTGATTCCTTGGCTAAAGGTTTCTATAATAACTTGTCCAAGCTCAAGCATCTTTCTATTAATTGGGCAAGAGAGAAGCATCAGAGGGAGAATTCGCTTCTATCACACATTGAATCCGAGCTGAGTTCTTTGCTTGATGAGCGAAGCCTAGGGTTTATCACAGCAGAAGACAAATCACATCTGATTGAGCTCGAGAACCAGAAGGCTCAGATCCTGAAGGAGAGAGAGGAATCCCTGAGACTTAGGAGTAGGGCCATATGGTTGAAAGCAGGGGATGACAATACTAGGTTCTTTCAGAATTATGCAAAAGGTAGAAAGGTATCAAACACCATCTGGAATTTACCTCTACCAGAGGGAGGAGTTGTTGATTCTTTCAATAAACTCTCCCATCTCGGCTCTACTCATTTCAGGAATCTATACAAAAGCCCACCTGGTTCAAATCTTGCTGATATCATCAATGTGGCTGGACATTTCCCCAGATTTGTTAATGAGGATGAGGCTAAAGAGATATATGCACCTGTGATTACTGGAGAACTCGAAGGTACGTTAAAATGGTTCAAGAAGGACAAGAGCCCGAGACCGGATGGCTGGACCATAAAATTCTACATTGCATTCTATGACCTTCTGGGATAGGATTTGTTGAAGGTTGTGGAAGAATACAGAGTGTCTGGATCACTGTACAATGCCATGAATTCGACTTTTATTCCCCTCATACCTAAATCTGACACCCCTTCCTCTTTCAATGACTACATGCCCATTTCATTGTGCAATTGTCTATACAAAATCATCTCCAAGATCATAGCAAACAGACTCCGCCCTATCCTCTCCCATCATATTTCCCCCCAGCAATTTGCCTTTCTTGAACATTGTCAGATTCATGAAGCCATTGGCTCGGCACATGAAGCTATTCATTCAATCTTGGACTAGACACCACAAGGGCATTATTCTTAAGATAGATCTGGCAAAAGAATTTGACCATGTCAGTTGGCTATACATTAAGATGCTCCTTATCCATTTGGGCTTTCCCCATAACTTCATCACTTGGATTATGGCCTGCATTACCTCCCCTACCTTCAGTGTCCTCATTAATGGTTCAACTTTTCATTTCTTTCACTCCGAGAGGGCTTTCTATGCAGATCTCTATTTTCATTTTTCCTTGTATTTCTCTTAAAAAAAATTAACACTAGAAAGTAAGAATTGCTAGGGCTTTCTATGCAGATCTCTATTTAAATTTTTATTTGTATCTCTTAGAAATTATTATTTTTCTCACCCTAGAAAGCTAGGGATTTCTATGCAAATTTCTATTTTATTTTTTCTTGAATTTCTCTTAATTTTTTCCCTAAAAAGTAAGAATTGCTAGGCCTTTGCATGCAGATTTTTTTTTTTTTGTTGTATAACTTATCATTGCCCCTAAAAGCAAGAATGATCCAACATAGTTACATTGCCATTTGAATGATGATTTTAAAAAGTTTGCAACTACTATGGCAAGGTCATTAAAGGTGGGGGGTCCATAGGATTAAGAACACATAGCTCATTGGAGAGGCCAAGAGGAACACTATGAGAAAGTCTTTGATGACCTAATGAATCATATGATGGGTTTGATTGAAGCCTACCTAGCTGAAAAGAGCAAGAGCAAGAACAATAATGGTAAAAAGGACATTGGAAAAAGTAAAAACAATGATGCTTCTTTCATAGGCCTTGATCTTGAAGCACATATCCCAAGTATTGAAGATTCCTCTAGTTTCCCTATTAGACTTGGAGATGAGCTTCTGGCCCTAGTTCATTTACTTTGAGAAAGGCATGTGCAAGGAATATTGACTATTTCTTTGTACCTCACACCACCCCTAGTGCCCAACCCGCCATTGATGCCAAATGGAAGAAGATAGAGAGGGAAGTTGCTTGGGAATGTGTTGCTAGATGGTGGTATGATGCAGAAATTATTTTCAATGTTGCTAATTCTCCATATTATCAACCTTTAATTAATGTTATAGTTGCATGTGATTCAAGCTTCAAAGACCCTTGTTTTCATGATATTAGGGGGTCACTTTTACAAAATGAGGTCCAAAGAATATAATAGTACCTTACAAAGTTCAAGCACTCATGAACCAAAATAAAGTGCACAATTATGTCTGGCGGATGGATTGATAGCAGATCCTGCACCATTTTAAATCTCTTAATTGCTTGCCCAAAAGGCTTCATGTTTTTTAAATTTGTAGATGCATCTAATCAAGTGAAGGATGTGCAATTACTATTTCTTCTTTTGGACGAAGAGGTTATGCAAGTAGGGGTTGAGTACTATACTTATTTTTGGACTCTAGAGGCCATTTAGAGCATCTATATTGATGTATTTTGTTTCATAGATGCATTAGACTGGGTGCTATTTTGGTATTATGCACTCTTGCTATATAAATGAAAACTTGTTCATATTTGCGTATAAATCGCTTGAATTTTTATGGATGCACATGAATATATATGGGTTTTTTTTAATACTTTAATATGTTTGGTCAATAAATTTTTTTTGTCCAGATTTTTTACCAATTCCCGGTAAGAGGGGTCTACCGATTCAATGACCTGTCTGGTTTTGATAACATTGAATAATACACTACTTCTAAGATCTTCCAATCCAAAAGAAGTTGAAGCAATAAACAATGTCATCAAAATATTAAAAAGACCCATAGGCCAGACAGTCTACGATTAACAGATACAAATCAATTTTCTTTCATGAATGTAACCTTGACTGAAAAGGAAAATCCTGACAATGTTGGGACTGAAAAGACAAATCTTGGCAATGTTGAGACTTAAAAGAAGATGCTAGCATACATTTTCTCTGGAATTTCCTCTATCAGATAAAAGACATACTGAAAGGAATTAAATAAATGTTATTGATAAAATAAGGAATGAATCAGCAATGGGCCAACAAATCACTACCAGTACGAGGCAGAATATTATTCATTAAATCTGACATTTTGACCATGCCTGTTTATCAAAGTTCCATTGTTTTGGCACAAAAGAGAGTGTTCAATGATATGGAGAGCATCTTTAAACAAATCCTGTGACATCCATGGAGAAAAAATGCTCCGAGATGCTTTCCAAAATCTGCTCCAAAATGATTTCCAAAATTTGCTTCAAAGATTCTTCAAAACTTTCTCAAGGATGCCTTCAAGTCTTTTTCTAAGGTTTGGACCAAATCCTTCAAAGAATGCTTCCAAAACCTATTTCACAAAGATGGAATTCTTCCAAAGTCTGCTACACAAAGATGTCTTCTAGTTTGCTTCAACGAGTCACCAAGTTCTATCCAAAAACGCCTTCAAGTCTACTCCCGAAAATGGTCAAGAAAGCTCCAACAAGGCTGCTACAATAAATCTTCAAGGTTTGTTCAAACTCTACTCCAAGATCTGTTTAAAGTCCACTCCAAGAGAGCATCCAAAGTCTCTTCAAAAGGGTTCTTCAAATCTACTTAAAACTCTGCTCTAAAAAGTAAAACTCTCCAAGTCTACTTCACAAATATTCTTCAACTTTGCTTCAAGGGACCGCTTCTAGGGCTGCTTCAAAGGTCTTCAAAACTGATCCAACATCTGTCCAAAAACTAACCCAAAGTCTCCTCAAAAATTTATCCGAAGCCTACTCCAAATAATGTTAAAAAACCAGGCCCAAATATACCCCTTTGCTTCAAGACCCAAGTTGTGACAGGGGGCCAAAACTCTGTCTTAAATTGAGATACCATAGGCCACAAAAGGGGGTGGAACTTTTGGCCTCAGGGTCGAATTTCTCAGGCCTTGGAATTTGTTTTTCCACAACACCAAAATTCACAGAAAGGGGCCCAACTCTAGTTTGCTATAAGCCTAAAAGAGGCAAAAATTCTGAGCTGTGCCTGGCCAAATTTAGGACTAGATCTGTGCTAGTTTTGTCCAAGGATAGCTCAAAAGGAAATCTCAGAATCTGATCAAAGGTGTCACTAAAAACAATAACTCAGAACCCAAAGAAACAAGAAACCAAAACCAGTGTTTCTTCACTTCACAAGGTTCATGAGATTTGAACATATCTTCCACAAATAGATATATTTCAACTTGAAAATTTAATCTCTCTTTAACAAGGAGTAAGGAGGCATGCAAATACTCGTTGGAAAGGGCTTAAACTCCTCTTTAAGCCTATGCAATTTTCTTCTTCAACTAGACATCCCTTTGACATCAATAACAATTAATTCTTCAACAATATGTTAGGATAACATGTGAAAGGGATATCACAAACTATTGCCAATTAAATGTTTTTTCACCACACAGTAGAGGGGAAGGCCATTCATGTAAACATTACTTGCCTCACAAGCAATTGACTATTATGGTTAGTCGAAGGGCCATTACCCCTCTGGCCACCCCATTAATATAAAGAGCATAGTATATTTAGCCTTATATGCTATCATAGACAAATCCTCATAAACGTTGTGGCATAGGATATTTTTTAATATAGGTCAGGGGAGGTCTTTATAAGTTTATAGTCATAGAAACAATTCCATGGAACCATGTAGGGATAGCATGGGAGAGGATACCATAGAAAGGAAATTAGTATTATTACTTTTGGGCCACACAAAGGAGGAGAGCAGAAGGCAAGCAAGCAAGCATACCTACACCTTTCCAATGAAGAATTTCACATTTTTGTGGAAGAAGATCTAGACCCAACATTGCAACTTTCATCTCGTTATCATTGAAAAACTCAAGTTTCCACGAGGTATTGAAAAGCATATGAGAGTAGCTATATATCTTGTTTCAACATCCAACAACACTTGAATGGTCAAAATGAACAGTAAATTTTAGTGAAATTGCACTTTTCCATGGGCTAATTAAAGAAACCTCGAGCAAATGGCCAAAAAGTCCATGGACCATAAATTATCTAAGTTCCATCCGCACAATGCAGAGACTACTCCTTTCACATGTCATTTAACTTATGACCTATTTAAAAACTAAGAGAATAGAAACCAAACCCAAAAAAAGTTGACGCAAAGCCATAGGATCCAGCCCAAATTTGAGCTAAAATCGGATGAGAACCATCCAAGAATCATAGGAGCACATCCCCCAAGACACCCAAGATATCCTAGAGTCTCTTTCTCCTTTTGAACAAAATAGTATCTCCTACTCCAAGAAGATCAGATTCTGTTTTGCATGAATGGATTTGGGTACAAGAAGTCCACAGTCCCTTTCAAACCCACTTGTGTCAAAGAGGTATAAATTAATATTTGACAATGCTTCTAGGTCAAAATCAGGTGAGGGTACTGGTGGTGATATTTATTATCAACAAATATAATGAAGACCAAATATTATTTTAAATTATCTGAAATTCAAATGGGAAGGCAACAAAAAACCAAGCAGAAATAATTGCATAGTCAAGGGAATTAATTTTTGCCAATTCAATATTCTCCGTTCAATAGTAATTGAAGGATATTCTAAAACTATAGTTTACTTATTGAATGAAACAACATCCAGTAAATATTGCTTCCTCTGAAATAAAGTGAACTGGATCAAAGGTCTAGCAATAGAATAGACTTCTCTACAGAAGAAGTAGAAAAATTATCACTTCATTTACAAACCAAGCAACAGAACTATAGTCTGCTCTAGTAGGTTCTAATCTGGATAGGAAAACCAGTGTAGTAAACAAACATACCCTTCAGCTGACAAGGGTAACATTAATTGTCTATAGCCCCATTCACGGATTCAGGAGCTTGATGACTAGTGGGATCAGAGATGCCATGAATAAGAAATTCAAAATAGATTTAGGGATCATTAGTGATAATCATGAAATGGATTTTTGTAGCACGGGCAGGCCAGTGCTGCACCTGAAAGGTGAGGATCTTTAACCTGAAAACCTCGTGTGCTCAATGAAAAACTAAAGGGATGTGAGATGTTGTGCATCTTTTAACAAAACGATTACAAGCCTTGTCTACTATAGCTTGCATGGAGTTCTGATTTACTGTATGGTCTAATATTTGCACTATTTTTTACTGGTAGATTTTATGATGATAAATATAGGATCAAAGCCTATAAGGAGATCATGGAAGTTCTGTTTCAGGATCAAGGAAGTTCTACAATTCTGAAGCCATGAATATGGAGTGTATAAAACGTAAAGAGAACCCCAAACATGGGCACAACCTGAACTAAAATCCTGATGGATTAATGTATGTACTAGACTGTTACCAGATTGTCGGTCTGATATAGATATAGATCTTTTTAGCTGCGCAAAAAAATGAACTAAGAGAAAAGAAAAACGCCAAAACAAAAGTATAAGCAAATTACATCGAACGAGCTAGTCTCAACAAGCCAACATTCCTTCATGATCAACTTCAAAGCTTTACAATGATTGGATTGTACTTACAACCCACATTTTACTATAAGCAAATATAATATTGAACTATGATCAGGTAAGGCAGTCAAGTTGACATCAATTGCATAAAATACCTATCAACGTATCTCGATGTAGTGGAATCAGCTGCTACCTTGAAAGAGAAGCTTTCGAATATATGTAAGATTAGACAACCATGCACTCCAGTTTAATGGTTTATGATATCGTGCATAGATCCAGCCAAATAGAGAACCTTCAATAATGTTGAATACAAACACAATTAAAGAATTCATACCTGGAATAGGATGCCTCTATAATGGATTCCCGACTTCTTGTGCTTGCTTGGGTTGACACCATCCAATTTTACTCAAATATTTCTCCTGAGAAAATGCTTACAGCCATGCTTATGATGCCTGCTATCTCAAAACAAGGAGACTTGTGTTCCTATCATGCATCCTATAGCTCTTTTTCTGACTGCATCCTGCTCTTCCTCATCTTCCTTGTTTTCTCAGAGCCGATATCATAGAGTCATCCTCCATACTCTCTTGTCTGCTCTTCCAATCATCAGGATCAGTAGATACACTGTCGGCACCATCCGAAGAAACACACTAAAGCTCCTTTGACCTCCTCTGCCTACGTTTCTTCCTCCTCATCCTTCTTTGTTCCAAATAGGATTCGGCTAATCATCTTCACCTTCCTCCAGCTTGTTAACCTTCATGGACCGACATTTCCACTCCCTGTAAACTCTATATCTCTCTTTCTACCCTCTGGGTCTTCCAACCATTTTTCCAGAGCCTATGTATGATAATCCTATCAACTTTGTAAACCTTGTTGCTCGCAGTAACACCTCATTAAGATTCCTCTTGAACTGAACTATTGCGAACAACATCTATGTGGCCATTTTCTCTCCAAACTTTAAGCCTCTCTCCAAATTTGAATTCAAAAAATATGGAAAAATTCAAAGAGAAAATGACCTCATGGATGGTGTTGGAGCAACCACTATCACTTACGGGACGATCCACTATATCAACGCCGTGGCTTTGAAGTGTTGTTTAGCTCTGCTATAATCCCTATTGATCCGCTTTCCATGGCCTCCATCCATCGATTCTCAGGGTTCTAAGTAGAAGCAGATTCAAACGGCAGACCAGACTGATTGGTATTACAACATTAGAACCTTGCCATGGAAAGACAATAACAAGACTGATTGGTATCACGAGATGAAACCCTAGTCAAGCAAAATTATATAAATAATGGGAAGGTAACTACCACAACATTGTTGTGGCGAATGAGAGTGGGAGTGTGAAGTGACAGGGAGAAAAGTTTCGAGTTGAAAACAAGCAATGGCACTAAGAGGTTGTAAAGGAAGGCCGATAGAGCGGGTTGTTGAAGGCATAACTAGCATTTGCACCAGATGTTGCAAAAAAAACGTTGTAAGGCATAAATTCAAAAAGCATTGTGACATATAATTTGTTGGTTAAACCCATGAGTTCGTTTTGCAGTAAGAAAATTAATTATGATCCACACAGCTCGAGGGCTTAAGGGAGAATTTTTCCCTATTTATGGCGAGCTGGAACCCATATGGAAACATGTACCTTAGCAATGGCAAGGGTTGAGGAATGAAGCATTGTTGGAATTGAGAGAATTACACCATGCTTAGGTATAATTTTATTTGGTATTGATATTGTATTTTTACTTTTATTTTTAATCTTTTTTCACATTTATTTTATTTATTGTTGTATGTGGATATGTGGTATTACTAACCTGGTTATTAGTCTGAAAGAATTGCATTTAAATTATGGACAACTAAGAAATGGGTAAGATATCTTATTCCTTGTCTAAATTACTAGAGATAAATTTTTGGAGCTTATGAATAAGGAAACTTTGACATACAAAGGGATATAAACAAATTACATTAAGTATTACTTGCAAGTCTAGGTAATTTGAAACTTTAACTGAATTGAGTAATTATTCTATTTATATGTGAATTGAGAATTAATGGTTTATATTATGTTAATCTTGACTTGGTGAAAGAGTCAAAAAGTTAATTTAATAGTGGTGGTTTTTGGGCCTATGGATTTTGTATCTCATGGTATTAGATATCGTGGATTAGTTGTAATAAATCTTTTAAAAAGATTAGGGATACTCCATTGTAGTGCACTAGGAGGTGAGTGGTGAACGCTCACTTGGCGACTAATTTTGGTCAAAGGAATAATAGATTTGGTTGGTTTTCCCATAACAGTTTTCGAGGATAAATTGCATGTCATTTATGTTTGCATGTTTCTATGGTTTGTTATAATTATTTTTCTCTCGCATTTTTATGTTTACATGGTATCAAATCCTTGTCCTAGATTCAATTCCCCAAATTTACATAAGAGAAGGGATGTTAGGACGAGAATAATTAGGCCTAGTGTCATACAAGGTGTGGTGAAAGCTCCATTTGACACTTAAAACACAGGTTTGAGGAGAGACCTGCGCAATAATAAAAGTTGCGCTTAACATATCCAATTTTAGGTGAGGCATAACACTACTACATCTAAAAGGCATTCAACATAGAGGAATTTGGTTATGAAATGACTAAAAGAAGCAACTAGCAATTAGATGGGATGAACATGCCCACTGTGACATGACCATTGGTAGACAAAGGCAACGCAATTCAGTTTCTAGGGTTTCATTAGGCTCTCATCACAAAATTTGTTAGAAATTGCATCTATTATCTTTGGCAAAGCTATTAAGGAGATCATTATGAAGATCTCCAAAATTTACCATATCAAATTATCATGGATGAGAGACGTTGCAGCGCTAGAGTTTTATATACCCAAGGCTTTCGGTGTGTGAGGAGAGAATTGGAACAAAGGTTATTGTAGTATGTGAAGGTAAGAGGATGGTGGCATAAGTGTTGGGATAACAACAATGAATAATATAAATTACTATAATGGTGTTGGAAATTGAATTGCATGTGAATGGGGATACCACTCTAAGACTAGGTAAGGCATGTGTACCCCTAGTAAATTATCAATAAAGTTTAGAGGTAGACCTAGGTGATACGAGGATCATGTGGGATTCCTGGATGCCCTAGTTATAGACTTGAGGGGATAGGGAGTGGATGTGAGAGACAAAGGCTTACTTGACTAGTTTGACTAGATTTGGTCAAGGGAAGTTACATCAAGCCAAGTTTAAAGGAAGGGATGTTAGGTTAAATTTGACTAGGGGAAAGAGTCAAAAACTTAGGTCAACAGCGGTGTTTTTTGGTCCCATGTTTTTGGTAACCCATGGTATTAGAACCCATGGATTCATGTAATAAATCCTTTGAAAAGCTTGGGAATACTCCATTGTAATACACCACGAGGTGACCAGTGAAGGCTTACATGGATCACTCCGTGGAGTTTGGTTAAGGGAATAATAAATTTATTGGTTAGTTTTTCTCATAAGAGTTTTCCAAGATAAATCGAGTGTGATTTATGTGTGAATCTTACTATGACTTGTTATAATTATTTTTCTCTCATATTTTTATGCTTATAATTGATTGTGTTCTTAATTAGAGTTCAAGGGGGTGTTTCCATGTGTTTGGAAACATCCATAACTAGATATTGTTTTTTGCATTTGAGGAGAATTAAGAAAATGAATGAAGTAATTAATAATTGGATTATACTAAAACATCCCTAATTAGATGGACTTTGTAATGTTTTTTATTAAATGGGGAAATGGTTATTGTATTTACCTTGTGGTCATTTTATCTTAAGAAACTTCAATTCATTCAAGCATTTTGACATACACATCATGTGCATTCTCAATATTACATATATTCTATTGATTTTCTAGTTTCAAGATTTGGTTAGCTTTCAATTACACCCATGATTGTGTGAGCACCACATTTGTTACAAGCAGACGAGTTATGCCCTAACCCTCAATGTGAAATATGGATTTGGCTTTTAGGTTATTATTTTAGACTTCGTCCAAAAATCCTATGACTATTTCTCTAAAAAGTATGCAATCCAAGGCCAATGTGAATGTCATATTCTTACATCACAACGCCATTAGCATACGTAAAAAGGTGCTAAGAATTTCACATCTTATCGAAATATTATAAACCCGTTCACTTATGTTTCTCTATTACATGAATACACTAAGAAGAGAACGATATCAAAGGCTCAACTAGTCCATTCTTACATGAATGAGAGGGGAATTACACTAAACATTTTTTATGGAACACCTATGTAGACATGTATGTCGATTGTGGGAGGCTTGAGAAGGCATGGGATATGTTTGATAAAATCCATCAACAAGATGTGGTTACATGTAATGCCATAATTGCAGTTAATGCAGTGCATGGTTGTGTTAGGGAGGCCCACATACTTCTTGAACAAATGCAACTCTCTGGTGTGAACCCAACTCATTGTAGGTTTTAACCATGGTTAATTGTTGCAAATATTGGGTTCTTAATAAAAACATAATAGATGTTATGGCATGCACACATTAACACATCGATTCTACCCTACAAACCCAAACAAAACACTAGAAATATTTTTCAATATGTGTTCATCTTTAAAGTATTACAATACAATACAACATCCAAAAACCACCAATCCATTTTCCTTGTATTAGAATATGATTGTAGTTCTTTAATTGGATTAAAAAAACCATAGGATGAACCACCATGCACCACAAAACCACTAAAATAAAAAACCGTGCGAAGAAAACCGCCATCAACCAACACAAAATTTACCCAAAAAAGAATTAGGAGTGTTTCCCTAGAACCCCCGCACAAGCGAGCATCCATCGTCCTATGAACTCCTTCAATCACATCACAACTTACAGTCCATGGTTGTATTCGTACAAAAAACATAACACATACCCAACATTCATGTTACCTTTGTTTGCTATGGAGACTTTGTGAAATTGGCCTAGCAATATTTTGATCACATGAATGAATAATATCCGAGTGCCCCTACAGTAGAACGTTGTGAGAGTTGGTGTACTTTATTATGTAGGCAGAAAAGTTTATGTGTAGCATACCAAAAGACTTAATACAACACTTTTAATTCAACTTGCTTGTTTAATTTTTTTATGGCGAAAGCATTTTTGCTTTACCTTTACTAATAAGTTTAAGAAAAGAAAGGTAATGATTTATATTATAAGTTTTAAAAAAAGAAAGGTAATGATTTATATTATAAATATATTAAGGAATTTAACATCTATAACATAATGTAATGAGTGTCTCTCTAAAAAAATTAATAATATTTATAAAGCAAATAGATTCAAAAACTTAATCCAATAACCTTTTATTTATAATTCAGTTTATTCAATAACTAAAAATAATTTATTAAATTAAAAATAATTAATATTACATATTGAATAATTAATACATCAAGCTATAAAGATCTTTAAAAAATATGAAATTCAAAATTAAAATTTAATATGAATCAAACCCAACCAAAAAAATATTAAATAAATCATAAATTTTGATTTCCATTCCCATTCTTTTTTCCAAAAGAAAAAGCGAAACTTTTTATTAAGATTTATAAAAAGTTTACATTGTAAATGCTGAGCATCACTGATCCGTCTGAGGGATAACCATCACTGATTTAAAAAAAATCATGCTGTCTAATACATCACCTGTTCCTTAGTAAGCTGCTGAAAACTGTTCTATTACCTCTGATCCGAGGTGCCATTCATATACTGAAAACCGACGGTCTGTTTGCATAAAAAAAAAAATATACCAGCATGCCGGGCCTCCTCAACAAAAAGGAAAAAACAGCCCGACACCTGTTATGAAGTTTTATAAGTCGATCTGTCACAACTGTTATGTTTATATGGTAATTACAAAAATATTGGGAAAACAGTAGATTGAAAACAAAAAGCCGCCCGCGTGTCAAGGAGGTTGAAGGAGGTTGGTTATAGGGCGGCTGATCCGATCTACTGGTTTGTCCTTGTTCCTCTTCTACGATCTTCCAGCTGCGCATAGCCTGTTGAAGACCATCTTTAGAAAGCTGGTCCGCGGATTCATTTCTTTCCCTGAAAATGTGTCGAAGAGAGAACTGTTAAAATATGATTTTAATCTCTGAACTTTTCCCAAGATTTGTTTTAATAATTGGTTCCTGCATGTGCTTTGTCCATTTACCCATTGATCACAATCTGAGAGTCCCCAAAAATTTGAATAGAGAGGGTGCGCCTTTGAATGAGCCAGCATCAAAGCCGATTAGAAAGACACGTCAATTGTGATAAAAGCATTTATTGGATTGCTACAAACAAAGAGAAAACACTAGATCACGTGTTTGATGTATTATTAAAAAAAACAGAGCAGGGTCGTTGATGAACAATAATTCTGAACTACTATAGTGCATGATTTTGAAATGGAAGTTTTCTTCGATTTTGATTTTGTAATGACTTCCAAATTAAAAGTAATATTTTACCTCTTATAAAAGTTAGAGTTTGATTTTATAACGTCTTCATAAAGCGAAAGTAGTTCTCTTCAAATTTGATTTTATAACGTAATTGAAGCTTTGTAGTTCTATCTGTTTTTCGTGGTGAGACATTTTATAACGTAATTGCGTGTGCCAAAACCGAAGGGGACATTTTCCTTACATAAGAAGATTGAAGTGAATTGTGAACGATCACGTAACATGATACATTGAATTATAAGAGGTAGTGAATTGTCAACGATAACTGATGAAATTAATTGTAGATATTACTGACACCTAACCTACGGATTTCGTGAACTCCACGGATTAATTTAGTTCATCTTCAGGATCCCACATTCCAAATGCAAAGTTGGAAACACACTCTAAAATAGAACCACATCTTAAAAGAGAGTGAAGGAGTTGAATTCCTGGTGAAAGAGATGACGATGATAAGGGTTGTGAATACTCGTGCATGGCTTCTGCTTCTGCTCATCATGCTAATAATGTTGAGCAGCTTATCCTCTTCGACTCAGGCAGCGACAAGTACAACACCCTCGGGTATGAACATATTGGATTAATGTCTCTTTATATAGTTGATGATATGATTGAATTAATGGCTTCTTCTTTGTTTTGTTTTGTTTTGTTGGGCTATGGTGATTTGCAGGCGTTCCGTTTGCGTTTATGACTATAGATGCGGGGAAAGCAGCTGCAAGAAAATATGATTACATTGTCGTTGGAGGAGGAACGGCTGGCTGCTCCTTGGCAGCAACGCTGTCTACCAAGTATTCAGTTTTGGTAATAGAGAGGGGAGGATCTCCTTATGGAGATCCCGACATCGAGAACGCCGATGCATTTGGAAAGCTATTAATTGAGACCGACAATTACACTTCACCAGCACAGGCGTTTATTTCAGAGGATGGAGTGAGTAATGTGAGAGCGAGGGTCCTGGGAGGCGGAACTGCTATCAATGCAGGCTTCTACAGCAGGGCTAGCTCCGAATATGTCCGTAATATGGGATGGGGCGAGGGACTTGTAGAGGAGTCGTATGAATGGGTGGAGAAGCAGGTTGCCTTCAAACCTTACCAACTGTCGCCTTGGTCGTCGGCTATCAGAGACGGCCTCCTGGAAGCAGGGGTTCTTCCATACAATGGATATACGTTGGATCATGTGGAGGGAACGAAGATCAGTGCCTCCACCTTCGACAATAGAGGCATAAGACACACAGCAGCAGATCTTCTCAGGTCTGCCAATCCCAACAATATCGTAGTCCTTTTGAATGCTACCGTCAGCAGGATTCTGTTCGAAGGTAATTCATTCAAACACATGATGACATTAATGTTTCTAAGTTTTATATTTCTCCTACACATTAGTTGTTGATAATAAAGGTTAGACTAATAGATTGGTATCCAGAACTGTAAATATAGATTCAGTGTTTTGAATATGAATTGGATCATGCAGAAATGAAGGATGCTTCCTCCGGGAAGCCGAGGGCAAGTGGTGTTGAATTCATGGACGGCCATGGTCGGACTTATCAGGTTTTTCTGAAGGAATCATCACGTTCCAGCGAGGTAATCCTTAGTGCAGGAGCCTTAGGCAGCCCCCAGCTGCTCCTCTTGAGCGGAATTGGCCCATCCGAACATCTAAAAGAATTCAATATTCCTCTAGTTCTAAATGCGCCCTTGGTAGGCCAAAGGATTCAAGACAACCCCCGTGCATCCGTAACCTGGCAATCTCACGAATTCTACACCCTACAGGTAGTGGGTATTCTTAAAGCCTCTCAAAATTACATCGAGTACGCGAGCTTCTTTGTAAATGGCAGTGCATCCCCAAACGGCCCCAACAAGAATAACGTCGTTTACACTGGAATAATTGCTGAGAAGCTGGCATTTCCATTATCTAGGGGCGAGCTGCGGTTACGCAGCAGGGATCCTCGAGACAATCCGTCTGTTCGATACAACTACTATTCTGATCCTCTGGACCTCCAGAGATGCATGCAGGGCGTGAGGGTCATAGACAAACTCCTCAACTCACCGTCTCTGCATAGATTTACTACTAATTCCACTCATGACTTCATTTTCATTGGGCCAACGTTGCCAAAGAACATATCGGACGACGCAGCCATGGCACAGTTCTGCCGTGATACGTTGAACACAATATGGCATTACCATGGAGGATGTGAAGTTGGGTCTGTGGTCAACGAGAGGTATAAGGTGAAGGGTGTTCATAATCTGAGGATTGTGGATTCGTCAACGTTCAGAGACACTCCTGGCACCAACCCACAGGCAACCACTATGATGCTCGGCAGGTAATTAAAATATTTTTAACATTACAATGTGGTTTCAATCGCTCTCTCTGTAAACAGAAGTGGATGTCGAATATAATATTGGTGTGGTGCGTGAATGCAGATATATAGGAGTGAAGATTCTACAAGGGTGGGCTGAATGAAGAAACCTTCCTCTTCCTCGCTGACATGGGCAGAAGCAATGCGTGTCGTACGTTGTAGAGCAGCGTCTTTGTTATTATTATAAGTATTGGCTTCACGTTAATAAAAAATGCTCGAGCAGTCTATGTCGGGGATTTAGTTTTAACCTTCGATTATTAGTGCCATTTAAGAACATATTTGTCGTTTGTATTTCTTGGAATGGTATGTAGTGGAATTTCATTTCACTACATACTTATTTCATTTTTTACTTATAATAATAAAAAAGTTATATATAAACATTAGTTTATATAATATTTAATATTTTACTTAGTTTAAATATAGTTAAATTAAAGTAAAATTTCTGAATTTAAGTGAGTGTTAAAGTTTAGAAATTGGTAAATTTAGATTTTACTCATTGTTAAATTGACATATTTTGTTAAATTGTAATTATGCATTGCTAGTAGGTATGAACAATATTGTTGCCTATTTCATTTGTTCAAATATGAATTCATCTACCATAAGTGAGTTATGACCTAGAACTACTTTTGAATGGTTATTCCTTTTCTTCTTCCTATGTGAGAAAACATGTGAATAACCCAAAAGCATTTGGCATCAGTCAAAGTTCAACCCTTAAAAAACTACTAAGTATTTTAGATGCTCAAATTTTGTCAACATACACATGATGATGTAGTCATATACTACTAGGTTTTGTCAACATACATATGAGATATAGGTGCTCAAATTTTGTGAACATACACATGATGATGTAGTCGCATATACTACTTAGTTTTATCAACATACATATGATGATATAGTCCTATATTAAGATTTTAGACATTGATAAAAGATATCTCAATAATCTTAAATATTACAAATTTATGTTTATTTAAAAATAAATCAATAATTAAATAAATAATGGAACATATAATTAAATTCAAATTACTCACAATATTATTAAAAAAAACTATTAATTTATTTAGAATTTCAAATTAATAAAAAAAAAAAAAGATAAAACAAAAAAAAATCTTATAATATGTACAACATATTTTTCCCTTTTTTTTTCATCTTCAATAACTTGCCATTCATTAATTAAATAAGTAAACTATCGTTTATTACCAGTTTACATCATGTAAATTTTCTCACTCTTTTGCTATTTGCAACTCACTATTTGATAAAAAATATTTTTATCGTTGTGGATCATTCATATATATATAGATATTTAATTAATTAATTAATTTAAATCTTTATATAAATTCAATAGTTACATGTGGATCATTCATATATATATAAATAACTTAACTTAATTCTTTATATAAATTCACATATAATTATAGGTGGATCATATATTCATATATATATATATATATATATATATATAACTTAATTCACATACATGTAGGGCTTCTCCCTAGTACGTGTACTTTCAGATAGTCATTGTAATATTTAACTAGCATTTGCACGAGCAAATGCGGTAAGACATAAATTCAAAAAGAATTGTGACATATAAAGAATCATTGAAAATGAAAATTAGTAGGTCAAATTAGTAGGTCAAGGGTAAAGAGCTAGTACCCAATGTCCATTGCATTAAATAGGTCTTGTTGTTTTTTGGTCTTCTAGAAGTTACACCCACAATTTAGATTCATACCTATTAATTAATTTAATTTCTTAAGTTTAGGCTTAGGGACCATTACAAATAGTTAATTATTTTAATAACATTGTCTCTTGGTGAAATTTCCCAAAACAATTTATGGGTATTGTGGAATGCACATGTCTAAGCCTCCCTACAAAATTTGAGACTTAGAGCACATTCGATGCTACCAGAAATCAACACAGACTGTCCTCGTGAACTATTTTTGGGCAAATCTGGTACCTAACCAACCATCTTCACTGAACCAATGGAAAGTCCGGCTCCTCTCAAACTTATTTAAAGTCCCTCACCCCATCTATTTCACTCACATTATTCATTCAAGCTTCTTGTATATCTTGAGTTGAGTTTTATGAGTGGGTTTTGGAAAGATATTTGTTATTCTGCAGGGTTGTTCTTAGGATGCTTTTGTGCAGATTTGGAGAGCTAGTTCAAGGGCTAAGCTAGAGAACGTTTGTTGAAGAAATTGAAAGTTGCTTCAAAAAAAAAATTGGCAAAGATTGTAGGCTCACTTTTAGCTATTTTTTGAGGTCACTGAGGTTGGGGGGGATAAGGTAAATTTTTAGAGCATATTTTTGCTGTTGTTTGGAGCAACCATTGTTCTCAAATTTTGGAAGGCTTCTCCATGTATGTCAAGGCACCTAATCAGCTTCTATTTTTCCGTTAAAAATTGTTGTTTGTTTCCTTACGACTTAAGGAAAAGCTAGGGCTTTCTATGCAGATCTCTATTTTCATTTTTCCTTGTATTTCTCTTAAAAAAAATTAACACTAGAAAGTAAGAATTGCTAGGGCTTTCTATGCAGATCTCTATTTAAATTTTTATTTGTGTCTCTTAGAAATTATTGTTTTTCTCACCCTAGAAAGCTAGGGATTTCTATGCAAATTTCTATTTTATTTTTTCTTGAATTTTTCTTAATTTTTTTCCCTAAAAAGTAAGAATTGCTAGGCCTTTGCATGCAGATTTTTTTTTTTCGTTGTATAGTTTGTCATTGCCCCTAAAAGCAGGAATGATCCAACATAGTTACATTGCCATTTGAATGATGATTTTAAAAAGTTTGCAACTACTATGGCAAGGTCATTAAAGGTGGGGGGTCCATAGAATTAAGAACACATAGCTCATTGGAGAGGCCAAGAGGAACACCATGAGAAAGTCTTTGATGACCTAAAGAATCATATGATGGGTTTGATTGAAGCCTACCTAGCTGAAAAGAGCAGCAAGAACAATAATGCTAAAAGGGACATTGGCAAAAGTAAAAACAATGATGCTCCTTTCATAGGCCTTGATCTTGAAGCACATATCCCAAGTATTGAAGATTCCTCTAGTTTCCCTATTAGACTTGGAGATGAGCTTCTGGCCCTAGTTCATTTACTTTGAGAAGGGCATGTGCAAGGAATATTGACTATTTCTTTGTACCTCACACCACCCCTAGTGCCCAACCCGCCATTGATGCCAAATGGAAGAAGATAGAGAGGGAAGTTGCTTGGGAATTGTTGCTAGATGGTGGTATGTTGCAGAAATAATTTTCAATGTTGCTAATTCTCCATATTATCAACCTTTAATTAATGGTATAGTTGCATGTGATTCAAGCTTCAAAGACCCTTGTTTTCATGATATTAGGGGGTCACTTTTACAAAATGAGGTCCAAAGAATAGAATAGTACCTTATAGAGTTCAAGCACTCATGAACCAAAATAAAGTGCACAATTATGTCTGGTGGATGGATTGATAGCAAATCCTGCACCATTTTAAATCTCTTAATTGCTTGCCCAAAAGGCATCATGTTTTTTAAATTTGTAGATGCATCTAATCAGGTGAAGGACGTGCAATTACTATTTCTTCTTTTGGACGAAGAGGTTATGCAAGTAGGGGTTGAGTACTATACTTATTTTTGGACTCTAGAGGCCATTTAGAGCATCTATATTGATGTATTTTGTTTCATAGATGCATTAGACTAGGTGCTATTTTGGTATTATGAACTCTTGCTATATAAATGAAAACTTTTTCATATTTGCGTATAAATCGCTTGAATTTTTATGGATGCACATGAATATATATGGGTTTTTTTTAATACTTTAGTATGTTTGGTCAATCGATTTTTTTGTCCGGATTTTTTACCAATTCCGGTAAGAGGGGTCTACCGATTCAATGACCGGTCTAGTTTTGATAACATTGAATAATACACTACTTCTAGGATCTTCCAATCATAAAGAAGCTGAAGCAATAAACAATGTCGTCAAAATATTAAAAAGACCCATAGGCCAGACAGTCTACGATTAACAGATACAAATCAATTTTCTTTCATGAATGTAAACTTGGGACTGAAAAGGCAAATCCTGACAATGTTGGGACTGAAAAGACAAATCCTGGCAATGTTGAGACTTAAAAGAAGATACTAGCATATGTTTTCTCTGGAATTTCCTCTATCAGATAAAAGACATACTGAAAGGAATTAAATAAATGTTATTGATAAAATAAGGAATGAATCAGCAATGGGGCAAACAAATCACTGCCAGTACGAGGCAGAATGTTATTCATTAAATCTGACATTTTGACCATGCCTGTTTATCAAAGTTCCATTATTTTGGCACAAAAGAGAGTGTTCAATGATATGGAGAGAATCTTTAAACAAATCATGTGACATCCATGGAGAAAAAATGCTCCGAGATGCTTTCCAAAATCTGCTCCAAAATGATTTCCAAAATTTGCTTCAAAGATGCTTCAAAACTTTCTCAAGGATGCCTTCAAGTCTTTTTCTAAGGTTTGCACCAAATCCTTCAAAGAATGCTTCCAAAGCCTGCTTCACAAAGATGGAATTCTTCCAAAGTCTGCTACACAAAGATGTCTTCTAGTTTGATTCAACAAGTCACCAAGTTCTATCCAAAAATGCCTTCAAGTCTACTCCAACAAATGGTCAAGAAAGCTCCAACAAGGCTACTACAATACATCTTCAAGGTTTGTTCAAACTCTACTCCAAGATCTATTTAAAGTACGCTCCAAGAGAGGATCCAAAGTCTCTTCAAAAGGGTTCTTCAAATCTACTTAAAACTCTGCTCTAAAAAGTAAAACTCTCCAAGTCTACTTCACAAATATTCTTCAACTTTGCTTCAAGGGACCGCTTCTAGGGCTGCTTCAAAGGTCTTCAAAACTGATCCAACGTCTGTCCAAAAACTAACCCAAATTCTCCTCAAAAATTTATCCAAAGCCTACTCCAAATAATGTTAAAAAACCAGGCCCAAATATACCCCTTTGCTTCAAGATCCAAGCTGTGACAGGAGGCCAAAACTCTGTCTTAAATTGAGATACCATAGGCCACAAAAGGGGGTGGAACTTTTGGCCTCAGGGTCGAATTTCTCAGGCCTTGGAATTTGTTTTTCCACAGGACCAAAATTCACAGAAAGGGGCCCAACTCTAGTTTGCTATAAGCCTAAAAGAGGCAAAAATTCTGAGTTGTAGATAGGCCAAAATTCTGAGCTGTGCCTGACCAAATTTAGGACTAGATTTGTGCTAGTTTTCTCCAAGGATAGCTCAAAAGGAAATCTTAGAATCTAACCAAAGGTGTCACTAAAAACAATAACTCAAAACCCAAAGAAACAAGAAACCAAAACCAGTGCTTCTTCACTTCACAAGGTTCATGAGATTTGAACATATCTTCCAGAAATAGATATATTTCAACTTGAAAATTTAATCTCTCTTTAACGAGGAGTAAGGAGGCATGCAAATACTCGTTGGAAAGGGCTTAAACTCCTCTTTAAGCCTATGCAATTTTCTTCTTCAACTAGACATCCCTTTGACATCAATAACAATTAATTCTTCAAAAATATGTTAGGATAACATGTGAAAGGGATATCACAGACTATTGCCAATTAAATGTTTTTTCACCACACAGTAGAGGGGAAGGCCGATCATGTAAACATTACTTATCTCACAAGCGATCAACTATTATGGTTAGTCGAATGGCCATTACCCCTCTGGCCACCCCATTATTTTTCTCTCATATTTTTATGCTTATAATTGATTGTGTTCTTAATTGGAGTTCAAGGGGGTGTTTCCATGTGTTTGGAAACATCCATAACTAGATATTGTTTTTGCATTTGAGGAGAATTAAGAAAATGAATGTAGTAATTAATAATTGGATTATACTAAAACATCCCTAATTAGATGGACTTTGTAATGTTTTGTATTAAATGGGGAAACGGTTATTGTATTTACCTTGTGGTAATTTTATCTTAAGAAACTTCAATTCATTCAAGCATTTTGACATACACATCATGTGCATTCTACAGTAGAACGTTGTGAGAGTTGGTGTACTTTATTATGTAGGCAGAAAAGTTTATGTGTAGCATACCAAAAGACTTAATACAACACTTTTAATTCAACTTGCTTGTTTAATTTTTTTTTATGGTGAAAGCATTTTTGCTTTACCTTTACTAATAAGTTTAAGAAAAGAAAGGTAATGATTTATATTATAAGTTTTTAAAAAAGAAAGGTAATGATTTATATTATAAATATATTAAGGAATTTAACATCTATAACATAATGTAATGAGTGTCTCTCTAAAGAAATTTAATAATATTTATAAAGCAAATAGATTCAAAAACTTAATCCAATAACCTTTTATTTATAATTCAATTTATTCAATAACTATAATTAATTTATTAAATTAAAAATAATTAATATTACATATTGAATAGTGGTGAAGCGATGAAGGCTAGAAGAATGGCGTGCTCGGCTAGGTTCTCCCTGCGTTCCAATGTTTCCCTGGACGGCGCAGCCCGGGCAAGTCTCATCCCTTTCGTGCTTGGATTCCCTGGCTCCGGTTTCGATGTGGCTCTGTTCACTACTCTGGATCCGCTCAGCTCAGAGGCAACAGAAGTCATTTCCAGCGGAAGAGCAGATTTTGGTATCCACGATTTATTTCAGGTTTGCTTAACGAGTGAAGGTGCTTCCCAAGAACCCCACAAGACCATTTCTGATGGCACGAATGGATACGCCTTCTGGTTACAGGGGGAACAACAACTGCTTGAGATATCGCTTTTAAAGTCTGTGGATACCCTACGCTCTCTCCCAAACCGCTTATGGGCAGGGAGATGGGTCATAGAACATGTATGTTTTCCTCTGGAACAATCCACGTCCCTGCGGTATGCTAGGATGTGCGGATTGGAGGAAAAAAATTCTCCGGGAAACCTTAGTCTCAAAAAATATGCAAAATGCCGAAGCACGGAGGATGCGCGGCAAGTGTTTGACGAAAGGCAATATAGAGATTTGGTCTCACGGAGGACCCTGATCTCAAGCCACACGCAGAATGGTTTTTCTGAAGAGGCTTTGAGAAACCTTCGCGGGTTGCAATGTTCAGCCACCATCTGCGCTCAACTAGGCCCTGAAAAAGATGGCGCGACGAAGGGAAAAAAGAATCAGACACAGATTGGGCTCTCAGCAAGCAGTGCATGCACCAGATTCCTCTCATCCCAGTTCTGTAGAGGAAAGCAGAAAACGGATCAAGCAGCATTCCAGATCCTGATCAGGCTCATCTCTGGCAAAACTCTGCTACAGTGGATGAGCTCGTCGGATCTTGTGCTGGACCTCAAACATGCTTTGGATCTCAAGCTGGGTATACCCTTTGCAGCTCAACGACTTCACGAAGGTAAACAACTCGAGGATCATCTCCCCCTGTCTTTTTACAGTATTAAGAGAAATGCATCCATTATTTTTACCCTACGTCTGAGAGGGGGAGTTGCAGGACAGTCATCCTCAGCTAAGTCGTTTTCTTACAAAGAAGTTGTCCATGCTCAGATGCCTAAGAAAACAGCTCCACCAGCTCAGGCTCCCAAGCCCTTTCTGGTGGACAAACTGGAGGAAACCCCCTCCATCGAAATCATGCACCCAACGCTGGATGAGCTAACCCAAAATCTTGCAGATCACGCCATCATTTGTAGGTTCAATGGGCTATGGCCACGCACAGCAGACCTCTACCAATGGCTTCACTCTAACTGGACCAACGATTGCCAGGTGCTGTTATGCTCAAAGGGCTTCTTCATCGTAGTGTTTGCTCTTGATGTGGATTACCAAAAAGCTTTAACTGCAGGCCCATGGTTCTGGGGCTCAGCAGGTTTATTCCTCACCCCCTGGTTCCCAGATTTCGATCCCGCTACAGCAATCATCACCAAGCTCCCTATCTGGGTCAGACTTCCAAATCTTCCGGCACACCTATGGCATTTTGTTGTATTCCAAGGGATCGGCAATTCTCTAGGACGCTTTCTAGACACAGACGTCTCTAGAGGGGAAAAGGGCCTATACACCTTTGCCAGAATCTGTGCAGAAATAGATATAAGCAAAGGTCTCCCTGACCAGATCAATCTCAAAATCGGAGACTTCCATTGGACTCAGAACTTGGATTACGAGAACACAGCCTTTCGCTGCCGAAACTGCCATCTCACAGGGCACCTTCAGAGTTCTTGTCCCACGATGGCGGCCCAAAAGAAGAAAGTAAAGCCTAAGCAGAAATCCAAAAGCTGGAAGCCTCATGATCCTCCCCCCATGGATGACTTTGATTTCAGCTCGGATGAAGAGGAAGAGGAAGTGGAAGGAATGGAAGCGAAGCCAGCTCAGGATCCGCCTTCGACTGATCCTAAGGATTTATCCGTCCCATCAATCTCACAGAAAAGAATTCATGAATCCTCCACCTCGGATTCAGACAAGGAGCCTTCCCCGACAGCTCAGCTCAGTTTGCAAATCATGCCGGTTCATCAGTCTCCCCCTGATTGGGTCAAAGTTGGGAAAAAGAAAGGGAAAAAATGCCGAATAGTTGATTCTACACATGTTGGGTAGAATCCTCTGTTTTGTTCTCGCTCTTCTGTTCTTCTTGTTTCTCCCTTGCTCAGTTCAGCTCTCTTCTCTTCTTCGTTTAGGGGCCGAGGTGGATAGCATATCCTTACCGGCAGCCTGTGTTCTTGCCTCTCTTGGATGTAACTTCTTATTGTACAATATTTCCTCTTAATAAAATTAGTTTTTACAGAGAAAAAAAATATTACATATTGAATAATTAATACATCAAGCCAATAAGATCTTTAAAAAATATGAAATTCAAAATTAAAATTTAATATGAATCAAACCCAACCAAAAAAATATTAAATAAATCATAAATTTTGATTTCCATTCGCATTCTGCATGTTCCCATTATACGTATTAAAAGTCACGGAATGGAATGGATTTTACTAACAAATTCACAACCCAAAAAACTTATTTCGAACTTATTTGAATCATGAATCACGTGTTCATTGATTTAAAAAGCATCGTTTGGATTGCTACAAAGAGAAAACATCAAAGCCGATTAGAAAGACACGTCAATTGTGACAAAGAGAAAACACAGCAGGGTAGTTGATGAACAATAATTCTGAACTATTCATAGTGCATGATTTTGAAATGGAAGTTTTCTTCGATTTTGATTTTGTAATGACTTCCAAATTAAAAATAATATTTTACCTCTTATAACTTCATAAAGCGAAAGTAGTTCTCTTCAAATTTGATTGTAGTTCTATCTGTTTTTCGTGGTGAGACATCTTGAGCTTTTCAGTGTGTTAAATTGCGTGTGCCAAAACCGAAGGGGACATTTTCCTTACATAAGAAGATTGAAGTGAATTGTGAACGATCACGTAACATGATACATTGAATTATAAGAGGTAGTGAATTGTCAACGATAACTGATGAAATTAATTGTAGATATTACTGACACCTAACCTACGGATTTCGTGAACTCCACGGATTAATTTAGTTCATCTTCAGGATCCCACATTCCAAATGCAAAGTTGGAAACACACTCTAAAATAGAACCACATCTTAAAAGAGAGTGAAGGAGTTGAATTCCTGGTGAAAGAGATGACGATGATAAGGGTTGTGAATACTCGTGCATGGCTTCTGCTTCTGCTCATCATGCTAATAATGTTGAGCAGCTTATCCTCTTCGACTCAGGCAGCGACAAGTACAACACCCTCGGGTATGAACATATTGGATTAATGTCTCTTTATATAGTTGATGATATGATTGAATTAATGGCTTCTTCTTTGTTTTGTTTTGTTTTGTTGGGCTATGGTGATTTGCAGGCGTTCCGTTTGCGTTTATGACTATAGATGCGGGGAAAGCAGCTGCAAGAAAATATGATTACATTGTCGTTGGAGGAGGAACGGCTGGCTGCTCCTTGGCAGCAACGCTGTCTACCAAGTATTCAGTTTTGGTAATAGAGAGGGGAGGATCTCCTTATGGAGATCCCGACATCGAGAACGCCGATGCATTTGGAAAGCTATTAATTGAGACCGACAATTACACTTCACCAGCACAGGCGTTTATTTCAGAGGATGGAGTGAGTAATGTGAGAGCGAGGGTCCTGGGAGGCGGAACTGCTATCAATGCAGGCTTCTACAGCAGGGCTAGCTCCGAATATGTCCGTAATATGGGATGGGGCGAGGGACTTGTAGAGGAGTCGTATGAATGGGTGGAGAAGCAGGTTGCCTTCAAACCTTACCAACTGTCGCCTTGGTCGTCGGCTATCAGAGACGGCCTCCTGGAAGCAGGGGTTCTTCCATACAATGGATATACGTTGGATCATGTGGAGGGAACGAAGATCAGTGCCTCCACCTTCGACAATAGAGGCATAAGACACACAGCAGCAGATCTTCTCAGGTCTGCCAATCCCAACAATATCGTAGTCCTTTTGAATGCTACCGTCAGCAGGATTCTGTTCGAAGGTAATTCATTCAAACACATGATGACATTAATGTTTCTAAGTTTTATATTTCTCCTGCACATTAGTTGTTGATAATAAAGGTTAGACTAATAGATTGGTATCCAGAACTGTAAATATAGATTCAGTGTTTTGAATATGAATTGGATCATGCAGAAATGAAGGATGCTTCCTCCGGGAAGCCGAGGGCAAGTGGTGTTGAATTCATGGACGGCCATGGTCGGACTTATCAGGTTTTTCTGAAGGAATCATCACGTTCCAGCGAGGTAATCCTTAGTGCAGGAGCCTTAGGCAGCCCCCAGCTGCTCCTCTTGAGCGGAATTGGCCCATCCGAACATCTAAAAGAATTCAATATTCCTCTAGTTCTAAATGCGCCCTTGGTAGGCCAAAGGATTCAAGACAACCCCCGTGCATCCGTAACCTGGCAATCTCACGAATTCTACACCCTACAGGTAGTGGGTATTCTTAAAGCCTCTCAAAATTACATCGAGTACGCGAGCTTCTTTGTAAATGGCAGTGCATCCCCAAACGGCCCCAACAAGAATAACGTCGTTTACACTGGAATAATTGCTGAGAAGCTGGCATTTCCATTATCTAGGGGCGAGCTGCGGTTACGCAGCAGGGATCCTCGAGACAATCCGTCTGTTCGATACAACTACTATTCTGATCCTCTGGACCTCCAGAGATGCATGCAGGGCGTGAGGGTCATAGACAAACTCCTCAACTCACCGTCTCTGCATAGATTTACTACTAATTCCACTCATGACTTCATTTTCATTGGGCCAACGTTGCCAAAGAACATATCGGACGACGCAGCCATGGCACAGTTCTGCCGTGATACGTTGAACACAATATGGCATTACCATGGAGGATGTGAAGTTGGGTCTGTGGTCAACGAGAGGTATAAGGTGAAGGGTGTTCATAATCTGAGGATTGTGGATTCGTCAACGTTCAGAGACACTCCTGGCACCAACCCACAGGCAACCACTATGATGCTCGGCAGGTAATTAAAATATTTTTAACATTACAATGTGGTTTCAATCGCTCTCTCTGTAAACAGAAGTGGATGTCGAATATAATATTGGTGTGGTGCGTGAATGCAGATATATAGGAGTGAAGATTCTACAAGGGTGGGCTGAATGAAGAAACCTTCCTCTTCCTCGCTGACATGGGCAGAAGCAATGCGTGTCGTACGTTGTAGAGCAGCGTCTTTGTTATTATTATAAGTATTGGCTTCACGTTAATAAAAAATGCTCGAGCAGTCTATGTCGGGGATTTAGTTTTAACCTTCGATTATTAGTGCCATTTAAGAACATATTTGTCGTTTGTATTTCTTGGAATGGTATGTAGTGGAATTTCATTTCACTACATACTTATTTCATTTTTTACTTATAATAATAAAAAAGTTATATATAAACATTAGTTTATATAATATTTAATATTTTACTTAGTTTAAATATAGTTAAATTAAAGTAAAATTTCTGAATTTAAGTGAGTGTTAAAGTTTAGAAATTGGTAAATTTAGATTTTACTCATTGTTAAATTGACATATTTTGTTAAATTGTAATTATGCATTGCTAGTAGGTATGAACAATATTGTTGCCTATTTCATTTGTTCAAATATGAATTCATCTACCATAAGTGAGTTATGACCTAGAACTACTTTTGAATGGTTATTCCTTTTCTTCTTCCTATGTGAGAAAACATGTGAATAACCCAAAAGCATTTGGCATCAGTCAAAGTTCAACCCTTAAAAAACTACTAAGTATTTTAGATGCTCAAATTTTGTCAACATACACATGATGATGTAGTCATATACTACTAGGTTTTGTCAACATACATATGAGATATAGGTGCTCAAATTTTGTGAACATACACATGATGATGTAGTCGCATATACTACTTAGTTTTATCAACATACATATGATGATATAGTCCTATATTAAGATTTTAGACATTGATAAAAGATATCTCAATAATCTTAAATATTACAAATTTATGTTTATTTAAAAATAAATCAATAATTAAATAAATAATGGAACATATAATTAAATTCAAATTACTCACAATATTATTAAAAAAAACTATTAATTTATTTAGAATTTCAAATTAATAAAAAAAAAAAAAGATAAAACAAAAAAAAATCTTATAATATGTACAACATATTTTTCCCTTTTTTTTTCATCTTCAATAACTTGCCATTCATTAATTAAATAAGTAAACTATCGTTTATTACCAGTTTACATCATGTAAATTTTCTCACTCTTTTGCTATTTGCAACTCACTATTTGATAAAAAATATTTTTATCGTTGTGGATCATTCATATATATATAGATATTTAATTAATTAATTAATTTAAATCTTTATATAAATTCAATAGTTACATGTGGATCATTCATATATATATAAATAACTTAACTTAATTCTTTATATAAATTCACATATAATTATAGGTGGATCATATATTCATATATATATATATATATATATATATATAACTTAATTCACATACATGTAGGGCTTCTCCCTAGTACGTGTACTTTCAGATAGTCATTGTAATATTTAACTAGCATTTGCACGAGCAAATGCGGTAAGACATAAATTCAAAAAGAATTGTGACATATAAAGAATCATTGAAAATGAAAATTAGTAGGTCAAATTAGTAGGTCAAGGGTAAAGAGCTAGTACCCAATGTCCATTGCATTAAATAGGTCTTGTTGTTTTTTGGTCTTCTAGAAGTTACACCCACAATTTAGATTCATACCTATTAATTAATTTAATTTCTTAAGTTTAGGCTTAGGGACCATTACAAATAGTTAATTATTTTAATAACATTGTCTCTTGGTGAAATTTCCCAAAACAATTTATGGGTATTGTGGAATGCACATGTCTAAGCCTCCCTACAAAATTTGAGACTTAGAGCACATTCGATGCTACCAGAAATCAACACAGACTGTCCTCGTGAACTATTTTTGGGCAAATCTGGTACCTAACCAACCATCTTCACTGAACCAATGGAAAGTCCGGCTCCTCTCAAACTTATTTAAAGTCCCTCACCCCATCTATTTCACTCACATTATTCATTCAAGCTTCTTGTATATCTTGAGTTGAGTTTTATGAGTGGGTTTTGGAAAGATATTTGTTATTCTGCAGGGTTGTTCTTAGGATGCTTTTGTGCAGATTTGGAGAGCTAGTTCAAGGGCTAAGCTAGAGAACGTTTGTTGAAGAAATTGAAAGTTGCTTCAAAAAAAAAATTGGCAAAGATTGTAGGCTCACTTTTAGCTATTTTTTGAGGTCACTGAGGTTGGGGGGGATAAGGTAAATTTTTAGAGCATATTTTTGCTGTTGTTTGGAGCAACCATTGTTCTCAAATTTTGGAAGGCTTCTCCATGTATGTCAAGGCACCTAATCAGCTTCTATTTTTCCGTTAAAAATTGTTGTTTGTTTCCTTACGACTTAAGGAAAAGCTAGGGCTTTCTATGCAGATCTCTATTTTCATTTTTCCTTGTATTTCTCTTAAAAAAAATTAACACTAGAAAGTAAGAATTGCTAGGGCTTTCTATGCAGATCTCTATTTAAATTTTTATTTGTGTCTCTTAGAAATTATTGTTTTTCTCACCCTAGAAAGCTAGGGATTTCTATGCAAATTTCTATTTTATTTTTTCTTGAATTTTTCTTAATTTTTTTCCCTAAAAAGTAAGAATTGCTAGGCCTTTGCATGCAGATTTTTTTTTTTCGTTGTATAGTTTGTCATTGCCCCTAAAAGCAGGAATGATCCAACATAGTTACATTGCCATTTGAATGATGATTTTAAAAAGTTTGCAACTACTATGGCAAGGTCATTAAAGGTGGGGGGTCCATAGAATTAAGAACACATAGCTCATTGGAGAGGCCAAGAGGAACACCATGAGAAAGTCTTTGATGACCTAAAGAATCATATGATGGGTTTGATTGAAGCCTACCTAGCTGAAAAGAGCAGCAAGAACAATAATGCTAAAAGGGACATTGGCAAAAGTAAAAACAATGATGCTCCTTTCATAGGCCTTGATCTTGAAGCACATATCCCAAGTATTGAAGATTCCTCTAGTTTCCCTATTAGACTTGGAGATGAGCTTCTGGCCCTAGTTCATTTACTTTGAGAAGGGCATGTGCAAGGAATATTGACTATTTCTTTGTACCTCACACCACCCCTAGTGCCCAACCCGCCATTGATGCCAAATGGAAGAAGATAGAGAGGGAAGTTGCTTGGGAATTGTTGCTAGATGGTGGTATGTTGCAGAAATAATTTTCAATGTTGCTAATTCTCCATATTATCAACCTTTAATTAATGGTATAGTTGCATGTGATTCAAGCTTCAAAGACCCTTGTTTTCATGATATTAGGGGGTCACTTTTACAAAATGAGGTCCAAAGAATAGAATAGTACCTTATAGAGTTCAAGCACTCATGAACCAAAATAAAGTGCACAATTATGTCTGGTGGATGGATTGATAGCAAATCCTGCACCATTTTAAATCTCTTAATTGCTTGCCCAAAAGGCATCATGTTTTTTAAATTTGTAGATGCATCTAATCAGGTGAAGGACGTGCAATTACTATTTCTTCTTTTGGACGAAGAGGTTATGCAAGTAGGGGTTGAGTACTATACTTATTTTTGGACTCTAGAGGCCATTTAGAGCATCTATATTGATGTATTTTGTTTCATAGATGCATTAGACTAGGTGCTATTTTGGTATTATGAACTCTTGCTATATAAATGAAAACTTTTTCATATTTGCGTATAAATCGCTTGAATTTTTATGGATGCACATGAATATATATGGGTTTTTTTTAATACTTTAGTATGTTTGGTCAATCGATTTTTTTGTCCGGATTTTTTACCAATTCCCGGTAAGAGGGGTCTACCGATTCAATGACCGGTCTAGTTTTGATAACATTGAATAATACACTACTTCTAGGATCTTCCAATCATAAAGAAGCTGAAGCAATAAACAATGTCGTCAAAATATTAAAAAGACCCATAGGCCAGACAGTCTACGATTAACAGATACAAATCAATTTTCTTTCATGAATGTAAACTTGGGACTGAAAAGGCAAATCCTGACAATGTTGGGACTGAAAAGACAAATCCTGGCAATGTTGAGACTTAAAAGAAGATACTAGCATATGTTTTCTCTGGAATTTCCTCTATCAGATAAAAGACATACTGAAAGGAATTAAATAAATGTTATTGATAAAATAAGGAATGAATCAGCAATGGGGCAAACAAATCACTGCCAGTACGAGGCAGAATGTTATTCATTAAATCTGACATTTTGACCATGCCTGTTTATCAAAGTTCCATTATTTTGGCACAAAAGAGAGTGTTCAATGATATGGAGAGAATCTTTAAACAAATCATGTGACATCCATGGAGAAAAAATGCTCCGAGATGCTTTCCAAAATCTGCTCCAAAATGATTTCCAAAATTTGCTTCAAAGATGCTTCAAAACTTTCTCAAGGATGCCTTCAAGTCTTTTTCTAAGGTTTGCACCAAATCCTTCAAAGAATGCTTCCAAAGCCTGCTTCACAAAGATGGAATTCTTCCAAAGTCTGCTACACAAAGATGTCTTCTAGTTTGATTCAACAAGTCACCAAGTTCTATCCAAAAATGCCTTCAAGTCTACTCCAACAAATGGTCAAGAAAGCTCCAACAAGGCTACTACAATACATCTTCAAGGTTTGTTCAAACTCTACTCCAAGATCTATTTAAAGTACGCTCCAAGAGAGGATCCAAAGTCTCTTCAAAAGGGTTCTTCAAATCTACTTAAAACTCTGCTCTAAAAAGTAAAACTCTCCAAGTCTACTTCACAAATATTCTTCAACTTTGCTTCAAGGGACCGCTTCTAGGGCTGCTTCAAAGGTCTTCAAAACTGATCCAACGTCTGTCCAAAAACTAACCCAAATTCTCCTCAAAAATTTATCCAAAGCCTACTCCAAATAATGTTAAAAAACCAGGCCCAAATATACCCCTTTGCTTCAAGATCCAAGCTGTGACAGGAGGCCAAAACTCTGTCTTAAATTGAGATACCATAGGCCACAAAAGGGGGTGGAACTTTTGGCCTCAGGGTCGAATTTCTCAGGCCTTGGAATTTGTTTTTCCACAGGACCAAAATTCACAGAAAGGGGCCCAACTCTAGTTTGCTATAAGCCTAAAAGAGGCAAAAATTCTGAGTTGTAGATAGGCCAAAATTCTGAGCTGTGCCTGACCAAATTTAGGACTAGATTTGTGCTAGTTTTCTCCAAGGATAGCTCAAAAGGAAATCTTAGAATCTAACCAAAGGTGTCACTAAAAACAATAACTCAAAACCCAAAGAAACAAGAAACCAAAACCAGTGCTTCTTCACTTCACAAGGTTCATGAGATTTGAACATATCTTCCAGAAATAGATATATTTCAACTTGAAAATTTAATCTCTCTTTAACGAGGAGTAAGGAGGCATGCAAATACTCGTTGGAAAGGGCTTAAACTCCTCTTTAAGCCTATGCAATTTTCTTCTTCAACTAGACATCCCTTTGACATCAATAACAATTAATTCTTCAAAAATATGTTAGGATAACATGTGAAAGGGATATCACAGACTATTGCCAATTAAATGTTTTTTCACCACACAGTAGAGGGGAAGGCCGATCATGTAAACATTACTTATCTCACAAGCGATCAACTATTATGGTTAGTCGAATGGCCATTACCCCTCTGGCCACCCCATTATTTTTCTCTCATATTTTTATGCTTATAATTGATTGTGTTCTTAATTGGAGTTCAAGGGGGTGTTTCCATGTGTTTGGAAACATCCATAACTAGATATTGTTTTTGCATTTGAGGAGAATTAAGAAAATGAATGTAGTAATTAATAATTGGATTATACTAAAACATCCCTAATTAGATGGACTTTGTAATGTTTTGTATTAAATGGGGAAACGGTTATTGTATTTACCTTGTGGTAATTTTATCTTAAGAAACTTCAATTCATTCAAGCATTTTGACATACACATCATGTGCATTCTACAGTAGAACGTTGTGAGAGTTGGTGTACTTTATTATGTAGGCAGAAAAGTTTATGTGTAGCATACCAAAAGACTTAATACAACACTTTTAATTCAACTTGCTTGTTTAATTTTTTTTTATGGTGAAAGCATTTTTGCTTTACCTTTACTAATAAGTTTAAGAAAAGAAAGGTAATGATTTATATTATAAGTTTTTAAAAAAGAAAGGTAATGATTTATATTATAAATATATTAAGGAATTTAACATCTATAACATAATGTAATGAGTGTCTCTCTAAAGAAATTTAATAATATTTATAAAGCAAATAGATTCAAAAACTTAATCCAATAACCTTTTATTTATAATTCAATTTATTCAATAACTATAATTAATTTATTAAATTAAAAATAATTAATATTACATATTGAATAGTGGTGAAGCGATGAAGGCTAGAAGAATGGCGTGCTCGGCTAGGTTCTCCCTGCGTTCCAATGTTTCCCTGGACGGCGCAGCCCGGGCAAGTCTCATCCCTTTCGTGCTTGGATTCCCTGGCTCCGGTTTCGATGTGGCTCTGTTCACTACTCTGGATCCGCTCAGCTCAGAGGCAACAGAAGTCATTTCCAGCGGAAGAGCAGATTTTGGTATCCACGATTTATTTCAGGTTTGCTTAACGAGTGAAGGTGCTTCCCAAGAACCCCACAAGACCATTTCTGATGGCACGAATGGATACGCCTTCTGGTTACAGGGGGAACAACAACTGCTTGAGATATCGCTTTTAAAGTCTGTGGATACCCTACGCTCTCTCCCAAACCGCTTATGGGCGGGGAGATGGGTCATAGAACATGTATGTTTTCCTCTGGAACAATCCACGTCCCTGCGGTATGCTAGGATGTGCGGATTGGAGGAAAAAAATTCTCCGGGAAACCTTAGTCTCAAAAAATATGCAAAATGCCGAAGCAGGGAGGATGCGCGGCAAGTGTTTGACGAAAGGCAATATAGAGATTTGGTCTCACGGAGGACCCTGATCTCAAGCCACACGCAGAATGGTTTTTCTGAAGAGGCTTTGAGAAACCTTCGCGGGTTGCAATGTTCAGCCACCATCTGCGCTCAACTAGGCCCTGAAAAAGATGGCGCGACGAAGGGAAAAAAGAATCAGACACAGATTGGGATCTCAGCAAGCAGTGCATGCACCAGATTCCTCTCATCCCAGTTCTGTAGAGGAAAGCAGAAAACGGATCAAGCAGCATTCCAGATCCTGATCAGGCTCATCTCTGGCAAAACTCTGCTACAGTGGATGAGCTCGTCGGATCTTGTGCTGGACCTCAAACATGCTTTGGATCTCAAGCTGGGTATACCCTTTGCAGCTCAACGACTTCACGAAGGTAAACAACTCGAGGATCATCTCCCCCTGTCTTTTTACAGTATTAAGAGAAATGCATCCATTATTTTTACCCTACGTCTGAGAGGGGGAGTTGCAGGACAGTCATCCTCAGCTAAGTCGTTTTCTTACAAAGAAGTTGTCCATGCTCAGATGCCTAAGAAAACAGCTCCACCAGCTCAGGCTCCCAAGCCCTTTCTGGTGGACAAACTGGAGGAAACCCCCTCCATCGAAATCATGCACCCAACGCTGGATGAGCTAACCCAAAATCTTGCAGATCACGCCATCATTTGTAGGTTCAATGGGCTATGGCCACGCACAGCAGACCTCTACCAATGGCTTCACTCTAACTGGACCAACGATTGCCAGGTGCTGTTATGCTCAAAGGGCTTCTTCATCGTAGTGTTTGCTCTTGATGTGGATTACCAAAAAGCTTTAACTGCAGGCCCATGGTTCTGGGGCTCAGCAGGTTTATTCCTCACCCCCTGGTTCCCAGATTTCGATCCCGCTACAGCAATCATCACCAAGCTCCCTATCTGGGTCAGACTTCCAAATCTTCCGGCACACCTATGGCATTTTGTTGTATTCCAAGGGATCGGCAATTCTCTAGGACGCTTTCTAGACACAGACGTCTCTAGAGGGGAAAAGGGCCTATACACCTTTGCCAGAATCTGTGCAGAAATAGATATAAGCAAAGGTCTCCCTGACCAGATCAATCTCAAAATCGGAGACTTCCATTGGACTCAGAACTTGGATTACGAGAACACAGCCTTTCGCTGCCGAAACTGCCATCTCACAGGGCACCTTCAGAGTTCTTGTCCCACGATGGCGGCCCAAAAGAAGAAAGTAAAGCCTAAGCAGAAATCCAAAAGCTGGAAGCCTCATGATCCTCCCCCCATGGATGACTTTGATTTCAGCTCGGATGAAGAGGAAGAGGAAGTGGAAGGAATGGAAGCGAAGCCAGCTCAGGATCCGCCTTCGACTGATCCTAAGGATTTATCCGTCCCATCAATCTCACAGAAAAGAATTCATGAATCCTCCACCTCGGATTCAGACAAGGAGCCTTCCCCGACAGCTCAGCTCAGTTTGCAAATCATGCCGGTTCATCAGTCTCCCCCTGATTGGGTCAAAGTTGGGAAAAAGAAAGGGAAAAAATGCCGAATAGTTGATTCTACACATGTTGGGTAGAATCCTCTGTTTTGTTCTCGCTCTTCTGTTCTTCTTGTTTCTCCCTTGCTCAGTTCAGCTCTCTTCTCTTCTTCGTTTAGGGGCCGAGGTGGATAGCATATCCTTACCGGCAGCCTGTGTTCTTGCCTCTCTTGGATGTAACTTCTTATTGTACAATATTTCCTCTTAATAAAATTAGTTTTTACAGAGAAAAAAAATATTACATATTGAATAATTAATACATCAAGCCAATAAGATCTTTAAAAAATATGAAATTCAAAATTAAAATTTAATATGAATCAAACCCAACCAAAAAAATATTAAATAAATCATAAATTTTGATTTCCATTCGCATTCTGCATGTTCCCATTATACGTATTAAAAGTCACGGAATGGAATGGATTTTACTAACAAATTCACAACCCAAAAAACTTATTTCGAACTTATTTGAATCATGAATCACGTGTTCATTGATTTAAAAAGCATCGTTTGGATTGCTACAAAGAGAAAACATCAAAGCCGATTAGAAAGACACGTCAATTGTGACAAAGAGAAAACACAGCAGGGTAGTTGATGAACAATAATTCTGAACTATTCATAGTGCATGATTTTGAAATGGAAGTTTTCTTCGATTTTGATTTTGTAATGACTTCCAAATTAAAAATAATATTTTACCTCTTATAACTTCATAAAGCGAAAGTAGTTCTCTTCAAATTTGATTGTAGTTCTATCTGTTTTTCGTGGTGAGACATCTTGAGCTTTTCAGTGTGTTAAATTGCGTGTGCCAAAACCGAAGGGGACATTTTCCTTACATAAGAAGATTGAAGTGAATTGTGAACGATCACGTAACATGATACATTGAATTATAAGAGGTAGTGAATTGTCAACGATAACTGATGAAATTAATTGTAGATATTACTGACACCTAACCTACGGATTTCGTGAACTCCACGGATTAATTTAGTTCATCTTCAGGATCCCACATTCCAAATGCAAAGTTGGAAACACACTCTAAAATAGAACCACATCTTAAAAGAGAGTGAAGGAGTTGAATTCCTGGTGAAAGAGATGACGATGATAAGGGTTGTGAATACTCGTGCATGGCTTCTGCTTCTGCTCATCATGCTAATAATGTTGAGCAGCTTATCCTCTTCGACTCAGGCAGCGACAAGTACAACACCCTCGGGTATGAACATATTGGATTAATGTCTCTTTATATAGTTGATGATATGATTGAATTAATGGCTTCTTCTTTGTTTTGTTTTGTTTTGTTGGGCTATGGTGATTTGCAGGCGTTCCGTTTGCGTTTATGACTATAGATGCGGGGAAAGCAGCTGCAAGAAAATATGATTACATTGTCGTTGGAGGAGGAACGGCTGGCTGCTCCTTGGCAGCAACGCTGTCTACCAAGTATTCAGTTTTGGTAATAGAGAGGGGAGGATCTCCTTATGGAGATCCCGACATCGAGAACGCCGATGCATTTGGAAAGCTATTAATTGAGACCGACAATTACACTTCACCAGCACAGGCGTTTATTTCAGAGGATGGAGTGAGTAATGTGAGAGCGAGGGTCCTGGGAGGCGGAACTGCTATCAATGCAGGCTTCTACAGCAGGGCTAGCTCCGAATATGTCCGTAATATGGGATGGGGCGAGGGACTTGTAGAGGAGTCGTATGAATGGGTGGAGAAGCAGGTTGCCTTCAAACCTTACCAACTGTCGCCTTGGTCGTCGGCTATCAGAGACGGCCTCCTGGAAGCAGGGGTTCTTCCATACAATGGATATACGTTGGATCATGTGGAGGGAACGAAGATCAGTGCCTCCACCTTCGACAATAGAGGCATAAGACACACAGCAGCAGATCTTCTCAGGTCTGCCAATCCCAACAATATCGTAGTCCTTTTGAATGCTACCGTCAGCAGGATTCTGTTCGAAGGTAATTCATTCAAACACATGATGACATTAATGTTTCTAAGTTTTATATTTCTCCTGCACATTAGTTGTTGATAATAAAGGTTAGACTAATAGATTGGTATCCAGAACTGTAAATATAGATTCAGTGTTTTGAATATGAATTGGATCATGCAGAAATGAAGGATGCTTCCTCCGGGAAGCCGAGGGCAAGTGGTGTTGAATTCATGGACGGCCATGGTCGGACTTATCAGGTTTTTCTGAAGGAATCATCACGTTCCAGCGAGGTAATCCTTAGTGCAGGAGCCTTAGGCAGCCCCCAGCTGCTCCTCTTGAGCGGAATTGGCCCATCCGAACATCTAAAAGAATTCAATATTCCTCTAGTTCTAAATGCGCCCTTGGTAGGCCAAAGGATTCAAGACAACCCCCGTGCATCCGTAACCTGGCAATCTCACGAATTCTACACCCTACAGGTAGTGGGTATTCTTAAAGCCTCTCAAAATTACATCGAGTACGCGAGCTTCTTTGTAAATGGCAGTGCATCCCCAAACGGCCCCAACAAGAATAACGTCGTTTACACTGGAATAATTGCTGAGAAGCTGGCATTTCCATTATCTAGGGGCGAGCTGCGGTTACGCAGCAGGGATCCTCGAGACAATCCGTCTGTTCGATACAACTACTATTCTGATCCTCTGGACCTCCAGAGATGCATGCAGGGCGTGAGGGTCATAGACAAACTCCTCAACTCACCGTCTCTGCATAGATTTACTACTAATTCCACTCATGACTTCATTTTCATTGGGCCAACGTTGCCAAAGAACATATCGGACGACGCAGCCATGGCACAGTTCTGCCGTGATACGTTGAACACAATATGGCATTACCATGGAGGATGTGAAGTTGGGTCTGTGGTCAACGAGAGGTATAAGGTGAAGGGTGTTCATAATCTGAGGATTGTGGATTCGTCAACGTTCAGAGACACTCCTGGCACCAACCCACAGGCAACCACTATGATGCTCGGCAGGTAATTAAAATATTTTTAACATTACAATGTGGTTTCAATCGCTCTCTCTGTAAACAGAAGTGGATGTCGAATATAATATTGGTGTGGTGCGTGAATGCAGATATATAGGAGTGAAGATTCTACAAGGGTGGGCTGAATGAAGAAACCTTCCTCTTCCTCGCTGACATGGGCAGAAGCAATGCGTGTCGTACGTTGTAGAGCAGCGTCTTTGTTATTATTATAAGTATTGGCTTCACGTTAATAAAAAATGCTCGAGCAGTCTATGTCGGGGATTTAGTTTTAACCTTCGATTATTAGTGCCATTTAAGAACATATTTGTCGTTTGTATTTCTTGGAATGGTATGTAGTGGAATTTCATTTCACTACATACTTATTTCATTTTTTACTTATAATAATAAAAAAGTTATATATAAACATTAGTTTATATAATATTTAATATTTTACTTAGTTTAAATATAGTTAAATTAAAGTAAAATTTCTGAATTTAAGTGAGTGTTAAAGTTTAGAAATTGGTAAATTTAGATTTTACTCATTGTTAAATTGACATATTTTGTTAAATTGTAATTATGCATTGCTAGTAGGTATGAACAATATTGTTGCCTATTTCATTTGTTCAAATATGAATTCATCTACCATAAGTGAGTTATGACCTAGAACTACTTTTGAATGGTTATTCCTTTTCTTCTTCCTATGTGAGAAAACATGTGAATAACCCAAAAGCATTTGGCATCAGTCAAAGTTCAACCCTTAAAAAACTACTAAGTATTTTAGATGCTCAAATTTTGTCAACATACACATGATGATGTAGTCATATACTACTAGGTTTTGTCAACATACATATGAGATATAGGTGCTCAAATTTTGTGAACATACACATGATGATGTAGTCGCATATACTACTTAGTTTTATCAACATACATATGATGATATAGTCCTATATTAAAATTTTAGACATTGATAAAAGATATCTCAATAATCTTAAATATTACAAATTTATGTTTATTTAAAAATAAATCAATAATTAAATAAATAATGGAACATATAATTAAATTCAAATTACTCACAATATTATTAAAAAAAACTATTAATTTATTTAGAATTTCAAATTAATAAAAAAAAAAAAAGATAAAACAAAAAAAAATCTTATAATATGTACAACATATTTTTCCCTTTTTTTTTTCATCTTCAATAACTTGCCATTCATTAATTAAATAAGTAAACTATCGTTTATTACCAGTTTACATCATGTAAATTTTCTCACTCTTTTGCTATTTGCAACTCACTATTTGATAAAAAATATTTTTATCGTTGTGGATCATTCATATATATATAGATATTTAATTAATTAATTAATTTAAATCTTTATATAAATTCAATAGTTACATGTGGATCATTCATATATATATAAATAACTTAACTTAATTCTTTATATAAATTCACATATAATTATAGGTGGATCATATATTCATATATATATAACTTAACTCACATACATGTAGGGCTTCTCCCTAGTACGTGTACTTTCAGATAGTCATTGTAATATTTAACTAGCATTTGCACCAGCAAACGCGGTAAGACATAAATTCAAAAAGCATTGTGACATATAAAGAATCATTGAAAATGAAAATTAGTAGGTGAAGGGTAAAGAGCTAGTACCCAATGTCCATTGCATTAAATAGGTCTTGTTGTTTTTGGAAACTCTTTGGCTATGACATCTGGCAAAAAAAACTTCCTATTTTTAAGAGGCTATGGAATGACTTCAACTAGAAGGAGACAATACTGAATACTATTGCAGGTATTGAGGAGGAGCAAAATGTTGTGCTTGTTAGTAAGATGAATAAGGGCAACAAGAGGAACTAAGAAGGGTTAAAAAGGGTTATCTACAGTCCTCCATTGTGGGCTTTTTCTGTAATCTTTTTGCTTCTCAGTGTGTATGGTAAGTCTTCAACACTCGCTTCTATTGACTTCAATCTGCATATTCTTAAAAGGCGTTTCTACTGCTGTTGGTATTCATTCTGTTGGCTCTCTTTAGTTCCCTTAGATGTAAGTGCACAAAAATATTGGACTTATATGACACTGAATTATTGATAATGGGAGATAATAATCATAACAATTTTTTTGATTGAATTCTTTGGGTTTTATGTCATTTTATCTCCAAAATATACAGATAATTTTGTTGGTTGGAACAAAGCTACAAGTTAAAATAACATAGTTGGCCTTAGAAATTCAAGGGAGCCATGATATAGTTAAAGGAACCGGCCCAACTGTGCAGCCAACAAGTAAACTGTTTTGGTTCAATCCCCCTGAACTTATCCTTTTCTTGATCCATTTCACTCTTTTCCAGGTATCAAAATGATTTTCACTCTAAATTTCAATTAATAAATTGTATTTCTAAACCTTAAGTGGTTCATCTTCAAGGCAAAAATGGAGTAAAAGTAAAGTATGTGATCTAACAATAACTATATATATATGCTTCAGAGAAAACAGATATATCTGTTAGAAACTCAACTCACCAAAGCGTGCGATTACTCACCGAACGACACGCATTTAGTTGACGAGCAAGAATGCTAACTATACTAATATGCACATGATCACTATATCAGAGAGATAGTTTGTTTTATGATAATATTATATCAGAGACAGAGTTTGTTTTATGATAATATTAGAAGAAGTATATGAGAGATCCAAATTCGATCACATCAACAAAAGAGGAAAGTTCGTACGATAACATTTCAGAATTACATGATATAATTAGTACGAGGGCAAGCTTTCAATATAAGGAAAGCGATGCAATAAGACAAACAGGGACATATTAACGCATATCATAGATCACCACAGTCCATCCAGAAAGATATCAATTATCCCAGTGACACTACACACTGATATTATATATCTATAGTTTCCGACTACCCATTTCGAATCAGCGTAAATACTCTGCATCCGAAAATTTATACGTACCAGGAAATCAAAAAATTAATCTATGCAGATTTGTTGATAATAATTACGACTAGTCTCTAGCTTGCCCACTCATAACATGACTCAGCTTCCACGATGTTTCTCATTTTCGGCTTAAAATTACCTTAAATATGCTTCACCTCAACTTTTCTATGCTTCACCTCAGATCTGGCGGTGATGATTATTACCAGTAATTAGTAGGGCAAAATATATCATATCACATTAACAGCAAACTATAATTATTACAAAACTTGCCCAACCTTTTTCAGCGTGAAAAAAAGCGATATATTGATTGTATTGTTCAAAAATATACAAAATAAAAAGTATACAAACTTTTTGATATGTCAACAGTTCAGTACATACTGACGGGCATATGAAATTATACCAAAAAACTTAACATAGAGAGAGAAGACCAGAAAAAACAGACTTATCTGTAGGAACCATTGGTCCAAAATATAGCATAAATAAACAGCATAAGCGAGATTCATAAATAGGAGAATAGTGAATTTATTTATGGACATCACAAAATTTTGAGATGTGCACCCGATATGGAGAAATCTTGAATCTGGCAGGCGCAGTTGTCCACATTTATCTGCAGTCTCCATATGTCCGGCGGAGATGTGAGTCCTTGTTTGGACAATAAATCTGCTCTTCAATTTTTCCATCTAGGAATATGGGATATGTTGTAGTCTGTCCTGGTGCGCCACCAATGCCTATGTTTTTGATATGGTTGCAGTATTTAATTTTCAATATCTGAGATATGTGGCCGACCAAATAATTGACCCTATTAAAATTAATAGCATAAGTAATCACGAAATTTATGATACAAACGAATATGGAGCTCCGCTCTACTGGAAAATGTTGGAAATGATGAATTCAAGATACCACGTCGTATTCGGTTTTTCCGAATAGTATGTAAAATTTCATTTCCGTCGGGAATACAAAGGACGTGGTAGATGTTATTAAGTCAGCCAGCCGTCCTGCTACCTTATAAAAGCTTATAGTGCGATCCACCTAGACTGATGATTCGAATGGAAGATGGCATCAACCCATGGTACTCATCCACCCATATTATTCATTGACCCATGGAATTTACCCATGGTATTGTAAATGGCATCTGCCCGTGGTATTGTAAAATCCACCCATGGTATTCATTCACCCATGGAATTTACCTATGGTATTGTAAATGGCATCTGCCCGTGGTATTGTAAAATCCACCCATGGTATTCCTTCACCCATGGAATTGACCCGTGGTATTGTAACTAAAAAATACTATAAGTAACAAGTCACATTTTGTAAAAGGACAGATGGTCTGCCACAATGTAGCCTTCACAGTTCAGAGGCATGTAGCGACCACATCTCTTCTCAGAGATAAGCTACCATCGCCCTAGCTAGTTTATTTCCATTACTATTTTAAATAAAAATTTCTTTGTGGTTTTGTTTATTGGGCATTCTCCTTATTTTTCTTCTAGCAATGCAAGTTTTCAGATCTTGGGGGTCTCCTCCCCCAAGATCCATTTCAATCTTTTAGATCTTGGGGGCCTCCTCCCAAGATCTGGATCAGTGGTATCAGAGCAGGTTATGATTCCATGGGAAATAGGGTTTGATGCATATTTCAGTTTCAAATTTTGCAGCAATATTCAACAAACTTCAGGCATGTGCTACAACCTCCACAGAGCACTTTCTTGGGTCAAGCAGGAAGAATTTTTCTATTTTCATTTTTTTGCAGGATTTTTTTTTTGGGCGGCGACTTTGCAGATTAGATCTGAAACATTTGGTACAAAATTTACAAAAACAAATACCATATCTGTATTCCTCTCGAAAAATCACCCAATTTCAAAAAAAAAATGGGTCGAATCGGAGTTCGAATGTGGGAGATATTGTTGATTTAAAATCAGCGATTTTATCAGATTTTTTGTGATGACGGAACTGTTACAACGCGAATCTGAGATCTCAGAGTGCCCAGATAAGGATTTCCAACTCATGGGAAGATGCAAAATGATCTTTTTGCTTCCAAAAACAGGTTATAATAAATATTCTGAGTTATATTGGCCGAGTTATGTCCATTTTAATTCTGGAGCAGCATTCGGAGTGGGTTTCCATTGGAGACGTGCCCTCCCACCCCACTTTAGTAGGCACTTGCTTCACATTCATCAGTTCCTGTAGAGCCTCCAACTTGCACCTAATCATCCATTATTACCTACAGCTTTTCCTCACTTATCTCTCTCTTTTGCCTTATTTTCCTTATAAACCTACCCAGATCATTACATTTGATGTCTTTAAGCATGATTTGTGAACTTTGCTAATGTTTGACTGTTTGATTAGAATTTTGGAACATATACAGTTGTTCAGCAATTCCGCAGCTACTCAGAGATTCCGCAGCCTTTTTGTTGTTTGATATACTCCACGTGTCTTCTCAAGGAACGGTCCACATGGGCATGTTGGGATGAATGTACACATGGATCGTATGCTATTGGTTGAGCCAAACCAGTCACGTATGCCCTTGGTCAACGCAGGTGTTCCCTCGGTCAAACGGTCAAGTTCTAAACAGTGGCATGGGAGCCGTGAGCAGCTGGGACACGGAACTATAGCTGGCACCTCCTCCACGCCACGAAGACAGCTAAAGACAGGATCCAAACATAGATTTATCTCCCATGATGACCGTTTCCCTCAAAAGTGCACGGAGTTGCCTGCGTGTTGCTGCATAAGTGAATTAGTTAAGACTGTGTGTTGCTGCGTAGTTAATAAGTTAGGCTGTAGTTGCGTAGTTCATGCAGAGGGTAGTTTGCCTCTGTGCTTATAAATAAAGCGTGTGCCAACGCTTATAGATTAGCTTTTTGAATATTGTAATTGCTGCGCTGATTTTGTTATCAAAACTCTGTTTTAGAAGGCTGTTTCTACAGCACTTTTTCACTGTATTTTGACATGCTGGTTTTATAAAAAGAAGATTGTTTATGTTCACCTTTTCGTAGCTGATCTTTTAGCTGGTTGCGTGGATGGAGGGCCCCCATCTATGACAGCCCGTGTACATACTGTTTGATTTCATTTTCTTGTCTTCAGCAATTTCTATTTCTTTCATCATGTATAATAGTTTACCATTTGATTTCATGTCATTTCATTTCCAGCTTTTATTTTAAACTAATCAGTGTTGTTTTTGCAGGTTTTTAACCCGGGATTGTTTTGTCTTTGTGTATTTGCTTTATATCTGATGGTATTTTCAGTTGACATGTTCATAGTTGTTGCCTTTACTTTGATTTTTTTAGCTTACTTCTAGCTTAGTTTCTCAATCTGTATGCTAACACATTGACGTTCTCTTTATCATAAGTTGTTCATCTTTAAGAGATCAGAATACTAATAAATTACAGCTTGCTTTGAGTAGCTTTTGGCTTATATCACTAACTCTTTCTTCACTTGTTACACATAACAATGTATGTTGGAAGCAGAATGCTGAAGAAAGGCACAGTGGTGTTATAATTTGTCATTTAGAGCTTTATCACTTTTTAGACTTATCTCTAACTACTTCCTAATCGTGTTTTACATAGTACCATATGTTGGAAGCAGAGAGTTAGGAAGAGATGATCATTATCATTGGTTTTTAAAGTGGTTTTCTTACCTTTTTATTTGCAGCAGCATGAATAGTGTCTAGTGCCATTAGAAAGTGGTTCTTTGCTTTCAGTTCATTTCAAGTTATTTATTTCTTTCAATCTCTTTCTTTGTAAAGTTTAGAAGGTAGTTAGGAAACACCAACTACACACACTCACTCATTTAGAAATCACCTTACACACACTATCACTCATCTGTTTATAAAATCATCACTCCATCTTAGGAAGTTAAATTGACCACAAACAACACCCCCAAACGACAAAAAGATCTAAGAGGTTGCTTAAGTACATATAGTACACCTTCACTTCATCAGCTTACGAGCTCCTGGTTGACAATTTATGATAGCAATTTAGACAACACTAAATTGACTAAACAATTCCAACATAGCAACATTCGGCTTGGGTTATTTGGAGACGTGCCCTCCCACCCCAGGCTATGTAGGCACCTGGTACTTCATCAGCAACCAACATCATGGTTATGGGTCAACCTCATACAATCCTTGTCATCGAAGTCCATTTGCTAGGCCGCACACTGTCAGAATCACAGTTGGTCACAAGCATTATAGGGTATCTCTATCCTCGGATCTTCGTTTATCAGGGGTTTGGGTTAACCACATAAAACTCTTATCTTCAGTGGCTCTTTATATTCAACAAAGGCTTCGCAGGAGGGAACATTACGCAATGGGGACCATTGCTTCTTAGGGAGGAAGGAATGATCCGAATGGAAAATGGCATCAACCCATGGTACTCATCCACCCATATTATTCATTGACCCATGGAATTTACCCATGGTATTGTAAATGGCATCTGCCCGTGGTATTGTAAAATCCACCCATGGTATTCATTCACCCATGGTATTGTAAATGGCATCTGCCCGTGGTATTGTAAAATCCACCCATGGTATTCCTTCACCCATGGAATTGACCCGTGGTATTGTAACTAAAAAATACTATAAGTAACAAGTCACATTTTGTAAAAGGACAGATGGTCCGCCACAATGTAGCCTTTACAGTTCAGAGGCATGTAGCGACCACATCTCTTCTCAGAGATAAGCTACCATCGCCCTAGCTGGTTTATTTCCATTACTATTTTAAATAAAATTTTCTTTGTGGTTTTGTTTATTGGGCATTCTCCTTATTTTTCTTCTAGCAATGCAAGTTTTCAGATCTTGGGGGTCTCCCCCCCAAGATCCATTTCAATCTTTTAGATCTTGGGGGCCTCCTCCAAAGATCCGGATCAACTGAACGGCAACATCAAAGGTCACAAACAACAGTTATTGCATATGTGCACGAGGGTGCACGTGGCCTGTCGGCCAGCATGGACAGCATCTGAGTGGGGCCCTGTTTACAGAATTTTCGTTTTCATCTCTTCCTAAACCATATTTTAATTTCTTTTACATTCACATAGACACTTAGATATTTGTTTTTGCAGTCAAACATGGTATCAAACTATATTTATTATTAAAAAAAAAACCATATTTATTATTTAAAACTATAATAAAACTATTTTTGCTTTTATTAGCATGTCCATGGTATATTTGTTTTAAAAGTAAATTAAATTTTCATCTTTTTAACTATAAAAAAAATATGGATAGTTTAGACTAAATAATATACAAGTATTCCTTCTAACATACATGATCTAATTGATAAAATCATATCTTTCCAAATACTGTTTTTAAGTTTCCTCTGTCTATTCCTATTTTGATTTACAATTGGCAAGATCATTATCAACTATTTAACATATTAAACGTGCCTTGAACGTGGATTATGAAACTTGGGTGTGCTTTTGAAAAGTCTTCCCTGCCACCATTCAACTGCACACGTGTTTGTGATTAGCTTCTATCTTGGAATAAAAGAAATAAAAATGAAAGTGTTTTCTTGTGTAGAATTACACCCAGAACAACGATGGCTACTAGGAAACTCGACCTAGGTGCCTCATATTCTATTCTCACAATATCTCAAATCTCAAATATCTATTTAACTCTGAACTTCTAGGTTTAATAATTAATTGAAGGTTTCGTATCCATGTTGAAAAAATATTCTATTATTGAGTTTGACTAATTAATATTAAAGTCTGTGCAGGAAATGAGTGAAACCATTCAGGAAGTAATGAAGTATTTTGATGCGGAGAATTCACAAGAAGCTCATATGATATTAGGAAGAGAAGGAGATGTGCACTTGCTTATCTAGGCACAAAGGAAAACATTAAGAGAGTTATTATGAACGAAGCGTTTATTTGAAGAATGATATATTAATGGAGAGCTAAATTGTCACCTTTAGAGTGAACATTAAATCCTCTGTCAATAGTATTGAATTAGTTCAGAGTTGAGCATAGATCATTTAGTTGCCAAAAAAAAACATATATTGTATGTATTACAGAATGCAAACTAGTAAGGAAACAATTAATCCAATTTTTTCTCTTATTATTTAACATAATAACAAACATTTACATAGATCAGAAAATTAATCAAAATTCAATTCCCAAATTACATTGAAAAAGTATTTAACTAACGACGTCACCTCCAAAACCACCAACACAAGATAAGGTTAATCGCAAACCTTTACAAGTTAAATAAAATTAGATTTAGTTTTGTTCTTGTAAATAATTGAATTTTTTAATGAGTAGTGAGATGCTTACTCTTTTTTCTTTTTCTTTTTAGATGGTTACTCTTTTTCTTCTTCTTTTTAAATCGCCATCTTAACTTTTAAGAACATGCATTATGGTAGCAACTCCTAGAATACACTGATTTGAAGAAAATTTAAGTGCTCAATAAAGAATAAGAAATATAAAATCTCAACGATTGGGCACTTTGTCCTTTGCTTTACTCCGATCAACGGATTTTTGCTTTGCTTTATTTTTACAACAGATTTTACGTGTCTGTCTGCTTAAATCCTGGGTGTATGTAAGTGGGCTGTGATATTGACTTCGAATGAAAATCGCCGAGAAACAGAGAGCAGAGACATAGAAGCCATATTACATATACATCTCTAAAGGGTTATGTAGTGGAGAGATATGTGGTTATAAATATTATTATATTATTATATGCAGTAAATAAAAGTGTACATGCAATCGTTTTATTAGTGTTTAAATTTTTGGAAGCTATTATTCATATTGTTTTAGTATAGAAAAATATAAATAAATAAAAACAAGTCTTAGTTTATGGAATATTTTGGTGTTTCAAATCTATTCACAAGAATTCTATCTATATAATCATTTTCCATAATGCAATTAAATTTTTGGAAGTTGTTATTCATACTGTTTTAGTGTAGGAAAATATAAATAATAAAAAAAACAAGTTTCAGATTGTGGAATATTTTAGAGTTTGAAATCGACTTACAAGAGTTCTATCCATATAAACATTTTCCATACTACAATTACAGTTACAGAGTATAAACTTAATGGGCTATAAACTTATAAACATTTTCCATACTGCAATTACAGTTATAGGGTATAAACTTACTGCGCTATAAACTTAAACTTACTGGGTTGTCCCAAAGAATAAATTTTAAAATTACAAGCCTGCTACAAATCTTGAAAGCCCAAAATCCTCTACTTTGACATGCAATTCCTCCTCCAGCAGAATATTGGAATATTTTACATCTCTGTGGAAAATAGGCGTCATGGGCAGTCTCTATACAAATTCTCAAACTTACATGCAATTCCTTGTCCAATAGAATATTTGAAAATTTTACATCTCGTCCAGTAGAATATTTGAAAATTTTACATCTCTGTGGAAAATAGGCAGTTCATGGCAGTTAAGAAATGCTAAGGCCTGGCAGTCTCTATACAAATTCTGAGACGAATATCCCAATCTGGATCTTTATCCTTCTTCAGTTCCTGGTGAAGATAATCTGATAAATTACCATTTGGAACATATTCATAAACAAAAAGTGGATCTGAACATTGTGGAGAACTACAACCATAGAGACGAACTAGATTTGGATGATAAAAGGTCGGAAGAATCTGCACCTCGTTAATGAACTGTTTGAATCTCTTACATTTATCCTGATGCAGTCTCTTCACTGCCACGGCACATACCATCCAAGAGTTTACCCAAATAAACCGAACCATATCCCCCATCTCCAACTTGATTCTTCTCGTGGAGGTCATCGGTTGCCTGTTTCAATACTTGGTAAGAGAAAATGGGTAGCGTATCTAGAAATGGAATATTCTCTGGAATATTTTATTTTGAATTTTTTTTGAAAAATTCAAAAAATGAAGGATATTAGGCGATTTTGAAATTGAGATAACTTCTATATACGGAGTCTGTTTTTCGAACCGTTCGTGGTGCCGGAATCAAGAGGACGAGTTCTATCCGGCCGTTCAAGTTCAAACCAATTCTGAGCATTTTCATTTTTGAGCATTTTTCGACACTTGGTCTTGAGCTCGTGATCAGACAGCATGTCCTCTCCCATATTAGAATCTTGCCAAAGAGTGTGAGAAAGTTGTCTGTAAAATTCTCAAAGAGATATGTTTTCTATTTTGCTAGTTGCATCTTGTATATGATATTTTTGCTGAAATATATGTAAAAAAAACAAAAACAACAACAACAAAAACAAAACAAAATTCTATAATAAAATATAATTGAAAAAATAATAACATAACACCATATAAAAATCTTATTAAATTTTTATTGCAACATAAATACTTAACATAACCTATGTATTAACGAATGGGATGTTTACAAAATAAAACAAAAACTCAAAATACATAACCTATGTATTATCAAATGGGATGTTTACAAAATAAAACAAAAACTCAAAATAACTTATGTAATATCGAATGGGATATTTACAAAATGAAACCAAAACTCGGAACTTCAACTCCTCTTCTCCACAACTCACTCGTTGCACAAATTTCAATAATGCACTTGAACTCTAATAATATCTCTCACTTTTATAAAACCAGAAAAGGATTTGAAAGCACTATACAAAATTCCATTCAAAGATGTATTTTGCACTATCCATCCTCTTTCAATGCTCGTGCACTATTCATCCCCTCTCATTGTACAAGACCCCTCAATTTAGGACATGACAACACTAACTATTCATCCACTTTCAATGCTTGTTCACTATTCAACCACTCCCATTGTATAGGATGCCTAACTTAAACATTATGACCAATAAAAGAAAAAACTTAAGATAGTGGAGAATATTTCTAGATATTCCTTCAAACATGCCTTTAGGTAGTGAAAATCTACAAAATATATTAAAAGACACAAAGTAGTTGGTTATGGCACCACTAAGTATTCATCCACATTCACTTATAAGATGCCTAACTTTGGGCATTATGACCAACCGATGAAATTTTTTTAGATAATGGAAAATCTTTCTGGATAATCTTTCAAACACGCCTTCAAAGTAGCGAATATATACAAACGATATGAAAAGACAAAATAATAGGACATGACACCACCCACTCAATGGTGACAAGCCAACGACAATTGTGTTATGCACAAGATTATAATTATGTACAAGCAAGGGTCAACTTGCTTGCTTATGCTATATTTTTTGTGGTAACACATCATTCTGATCATTTGTGTGTAGTCCATTGCCAATTTTAGCTCTATTTTCTTCCCTAAAGTCATGAATCATCATCACTAGAACATGCATCAATGCATGGTACCTTTGCTTGTGCTACATTTTATTGAGTGGTCTCTCCAAACCAAATGCTTTGATCCATTGTATAAAAATCTTATTATAGTATGTATAAGAATATTATTATAGTATAAATATGAGCATAGAAGCTTGATGTTTATATTATTGAACAAAACATTTATAAAATGACACAATAGTTGAGACCTCAATACTTTTATCCACAACTCACTCTTGGCATTTTCAAGGATACACTTAACTCTTACACTAGCTCTTTACAAACTCAAATTCCAAATCCCTTACAAGAAATTCAACACTTAATTTTATAAATATGAAAGCACTGTACAAAATTCCTTATGGAAACTTCCTTTAGACTATTCATCTACTTTCAATGTTTGTAAAAACATTATTCATCAGTTTTCACTGTCAAAGACGCCTAACTGTACACATTATGACCCACCAAAGAAAAAAATTAGATGGTGGAAAATCTTTCTCAATAATCCTTACAGAAGATGAAAAAACACAAAGACATTTTAACATTAACTCGATGATAACAAAACCAATCATAATAATTTTATGCATAAAGATAGCATTTTTCAACTATTCTAGGTTTTAGTTTTTTGTTGTTTAGAATTTGAAAATATAATTGTAAATAAGATTGCAATTTTTTATTGTTTAACATGTAATTTTGATTATATAAATAAATTCAACACCTTCAGAGATATTTAAAATATTTAATAATATAATTTATAAAACTCAAACCTATAATTATAACAAATTTTATCTAATTTGAAATAAAATTTAAAAATAAATATATACCAAAATCACTTGAGAACATAAAATAGTTAAACTACCAAAATAATGGCAAACATACTTTCTCGTGCCATATTTTCGGCAATAACGCATCGTTCAGATAATTGTGTGTAGTTCACTCACCTTGTCAATTTGAGCTTTATTTTCTTCTCGACTGTCACATTTCATTATCACTCAAACATGAATGATGAGTATTCCCTCCACCTGTCTCGAATTTTGTGGACTGGTCTCTCTAATGTGGTGGCCTTGACGACCCTTGGTATTGATGTCGCCCAATGACCATTGCTAACAAAGTTGGTTCTCTTGTTTTTTGACTTATCACAATGGATTTAGAATGACTTTTCTAGGCAATTTTTTTGTCTTGCAAAACAATTAAGTGATATTTATATCAACCAACATGTGCAAAGATTGCGAGATTTGATCATCTTTGTGTATAGACGTCAATAGGATCAAGAGATGCATTTTGAAACGCACAAACAATAAAAACAAACAGAGTAGTCTAATTATTATATTATTATATTATATGGTGTTTTTCTTTTTTCTTTTTTTGAATTTGACCATGTAATATTTGGTTTTGAATCCTTTGAAGGCTAGTTATAAATATATTTATTGTTAGTATGTTGTATTTGTTTGGGAGGTTCTGTGAATGTTTAATTGAGGGTGGGGTTTCAACCCACAATCCTTCCTCCTTCTCCACCATGGTCATATGAAATACGAGATCCCACAAACTCCTCTACCCATGGTCCAACCCCATTCCCCATTCCTTGACACTTAACCCCCTCCAACAATCATTTTAGTCCAAGTCCAAACCAAAGGCCAAGGCCCTTCTCCATTCTCTATCTTCAAGGCCATAACCCATCTCCACCATGTTGTGGCCTTCCCTCTTCCAACTTTAAGCCATTTCATTTCTCAACCTTGAACTCTCCATCCTCCCTAACGCCATTAGGCTCCTTTTGTTTTTATGGTTGCGAAATCCAATACCACCACAATCGAGCCCTCTTTCCAAAATGGCTCTAATACAACATCTGGTTCTAATACATATTTGGGAGGAACAAAATGAAAGGAGGGGAGAATATATGAAATGATACAAAAATCTAAGAGCTAACATGTATCTATGGAAAATATGAGAAACTGTGGGTTTGATACCAATCTGGGGTTGGGATCAAAAAACTTTGAAACATATGGCTTTAACACTGAAACAAAAGTCCATTAGGAGAATTGCAACATTTGGCTTTCATATCAATTTGGGAAAATCACTTCTATAAAATAAAGAGTAACACACTAATTTATCCATATAGTAGAAATATATGTACAAAATTATAACAAAACAAAATTCTAGAATAAAATATAATTGAAAAAATAACATGACAACATATAAAAATCTTATTGCAATATAAATATAAACATAAATACTTAATATAACTTATGTATTATCGAACAGGATATTTACAAAACGGAATGAAAACTTAAAACTTCAACTCTTCTCCACAACTCGCTCTTTTCACATTCAAGGATGCACTTGAACTCTTATGATGTCTCTCACTATTTATCTGCTCTCACTATACAAGATGCCTAACTCTAGGACACGACAACACTAACTATGCATCCACTTTCAATGCTCATCCACTATTCATCCACTTTCATTGTACAAGATGCCTAACTTTAAATATTATGACCAATCAAAGATAAAACTTTAGACAGTGGAGAATCTTTCTAGATAATCCTTCAAACATTCCTTCAGGTAGTGAAAATCTACAAAAGATATGAAAAGACACAAATTAGTTGGACATGGCACCATTAAGTATTCATCCACTTTCAATGCTCATGCATTATTCATTCACATTCACTGTATAAGACACCTAACTTTAGGCATTATGACCAACCAAAGAAAAAATTTTAGACAATGGCAAATCTTTCTGAATAATCTTTCAAACACGCCTTCGAAGTAGTGAATATCTACAAAAGATATGAAAAGACAAAATAAGAGGACATGACACCATCCACTTAATGGTGACAAGCCAATAACAATTGCTTTATGCACAAAGATTATAATTATGTACAAGCAAGGGTCAACATGCTTACATGTGCTATATTTTCCATGGTAACACATCATTCAGATCATTTGTGTGTAGTTCATTGCCAATTTTAGCTCTATTTTCTTCTCTAATGTCATGACTCATCATCACTAGAACATGCACCAATGTGTACTCCCTTTGCTTGTCCTACATTTTGTTTAGTTGTCTCTCCAAACCAAGGGCTTTGACAATCCATTATATAAGAATCTTATCATAGTATAAATATGAATATAAATGCTTGATGTTTAGGCCGATAGACCTTCCTATGCATCAACAATCGTCAACACTTTGACCCTGCTCCGTTCAATCAGGGGAAACACTTTCAACCATTGATTTGAAGTGTGACTGCTTTTTCCAAATATTGGTTGAGTTGTCTAACTGCTTTTTCCCATTCTTTTATATCACTCTTGAAGATATTTTTACTACTTTTTCCCTGCGATTGTTGTTGCTATTCTTATTCCCTGGCTTTTGGCAAGCACTATTCTTTTTCTTTGGCTTTTGGAAAGCATTGATTATTAAGCATCTCATAGAGCACGTTCTCATTTTCATTTCATCATTTTCTTCAATACTCTGCGTTGCATTGGCTTGCCTTGTTTCTTTTTCAACTTTATTTCTTTGTTACATGGCCATTGGATTTTACAATGTTTTATTTTCGTTGTGTTTTTCTCTGTTTTGAATTTAATTTATGTTTTTTTTAAGAGTGTTTGCATGGTTTATCCTAGTGATTCTATTTTGTTGATGTTATGTTGAGCAGAACAATCAATAGAAATTAAATTCTTGATCCATTGGAATGAAATTATCGATTTTTTTTTTTTATAGATAGAAGTAGGTATGCCATCGGTTTTCAATATTTATGGGTTTTACTAATAAATTTGTACAGGGAAAAACATCATGGTAGATATTGGCTATGGATGGAACTGAATTTTTTCAACAATAAGGGCTTTAACAGTAGAAATGGTGCTTTTATTTTATTTGGCCGTTTTTACTGTATAATTTTGCCATGTCTATTAATTTTGCAACAAGGGAAGAAAAAAATTCGCCATGGAAGGATAATATAAGACGAGAAGCTTCGATTTTGAATCTATTTTCTTTTCGATTTCTGAATCTATTTTCTTTTCTCACACTCGTTTCTTATTTCTTTATCCATCAAAATATGTGAATTTTGTCTCTCAAATCTTTGTAACACTGTTTGAATGGCCTGCCGTGAATCTGGACAGGTGAAACAACACTCAGGACAATAATACGGTAAGACGGATAAGAAAAGCGTTATAAACTTGGCCGTTCAGGGAAAAAACGAGATCATCTCGTGATGGTGTGTCAAGAACATCCACTCACTCAAGCACTGATCGACGAAAGCGTTTAATGATTCTATCTTAACCGTTGAAAAGCAAACCATTAACTGAAGCATTGATGGACGGTTCTTGCAATTATTTTGAAAACGAGAGATGGTGAATTAAAGGCACATACAGAATGAAGCGTTGAGAATATATAATAGAGGATAGTTTAACTTCTGTGTGTGATAGAGGAGAACGCTCGACTGCATAGAGGAAACAAATATAATAGAAGGGTCACCGAGCTGGTTAATGATCACTCGCACGTTCTGGTTAATGAGATGGTTTGGATGCGAACACTCATTGGTTCGGAGAACTCAAGGATGTCCAGCCTGCTATAGGATTTCCACAAAATGAAACATCAAACATCAAGCATTGCCCTGCTTCTTCTTCCCTTCTTCATGTTGTGTTTTGTTGGACGCGCTTCCTATTTGTGTGTCTCTCTGCTTTGGGCGTCTAGGTCCGAGTTCCTATTTGTCTCTCTGTGGTTTTTGGTATTTGTTTCTGTGGTTTTTAAATTTGGTTTTGTATAGAATTGGATTTGGGAGGAACAGAGAAGGCTGGATTGAAGGAGAATTGAATTTGAATTCGTGCAAATATAATTCTGCTTTAAATCCAAATCCCTGACGGTCATAGCACTCAAACGAAACGGGAATACACGAAAGTTATCAAAGCCTTTGCATGAGCCGATTGCTGCTCTGTATTTAGAACTAAAATAAACTCGACCCAATATCATTATTATTCCAAAAATTTCTTTATCAATGAATTCCTAGCGCTTTATTTAAATTCTATTGATGGGCTTGGTTTGCATGCATTTACTTTTGTTTTTAATTATTGGTCTGGAAGAATCCAATAATTATCGATTTGAATTCCAGCAAATATAACTCATATTAAATTTTAATGTCTTGCAGAAGTGAATGAGCAGCTTGTACCATCTTTTGGCAGATTTTTGTGTTTGTGGTTGCACTTTGTGGGTTCTGCAAGTGCTACATACTTTGTTGCTTCATCTCACTAATCATGGAATACTCATTGCAGGACAAATCTATTTCAGATACAAGCTTTTGATATATTTTTTCAGCATTTACTTTTGCAATTGTGAACGTCGTTTCTTTTCCCAATTTGTAAGGGCACAACATCCAAGTGCTCCTAAAAGAATTGGTATCGCTGATATACTCTACTCTGATGTAAGGGCACAACATCCAGGTACTCGTAATAGATAGATATTAATTTTTGATAATTCCATACTCGTAAAAGAATTAATCAAGGCTCATTCATCCATTTTCTTATCTGTTGTAGAATATTGTAGTTTAATTTCATTTTAGCAAAATATATCATGACTTGAATCCCATTGAGTCAGTCATCTACCATCCCTCAGACCTCTGTCTTCACCACCGGAGCAATGAACATCAAGGGAAGGGCGGAAGGGCAGACGGAGGCAGACACACTGGTTAACGGTTTACATTTTTGATGGTTCCGGTTTCAGGCATATCAATGGTTCCTATATAATGGTTTCCTTTAATTTAGAGATCATATCTCTCTTTTTCTTTCTTCGTGTGAATTAATTTCAGAGTTTCTTATTAATTTTTCTATAAAGGTTTTAGGCTTGACTTTCCTCTTAGTTTATGTATGGTAGGGTTCCATTAATTTATTTATGTGCCTTTTTCTTTTTCTTTGTGCATTTGTTTAAGAGTTCTTGATTTAATTATTCTATTATTTCAGCTATAGGAAATTTTAGAAGTTGGGTTTATTGTGCATATGAAATGGCATGTGTTCATATTTTTGAAATTTTACTCAGAGAAAAGAAAACATGGATTTGTTATTGCATATGAATAGCATGTATTATTTGTATATGTTTGGCCGTCTATGGAGGTTTTTTGATTTTGGGTAATTAACTTAATCTCTTGATTTGGGTAATTAACTTACTTTAAAATGAAATAAGACATTCAATGTGTTCCTCGTAATATAGATATAAACAAAACATCTAAAGAAAAATAATTGCACAATGATCCAGTCCAAGAATACAAGGTTTTTCACAAACCAATTAACTCTTCTACAAAAATTCAACAATTCCAATTTAATAATCCTACGAGCCTCTCTTTGTACCTTTGGGACAATTGCTAGTTATATTATTGAACAAAACATTTATAAAATGATATAATAGCCGTGACCTCAATACTTTTCTCCACAACTCATTCTTGGCAAATTCAAGGATACACTTGAACTCTTACACTAGCTCTTTACAAACTCAAATTCGAGATCCCTTGCAAAGAATTCAATAATTAATTCTATAAATATGAAAGAACTGTACAAAATTACTTATGGAAAATTCCTTTAGACTATTCATCTACTTTCAATGCCCACAAAGACATTATTCATTAACTTTCACTGTAAAAGATGCCTAGCTTTACACATTGTGACCCACCAAAGAAAAAAACTTAGATGGTGGAAAATCTTTCTCAATAATCCTTACAAGAGATGAAAAAACACAAAGATGTTATATCATTAACTCAATGATAATAAAGCCAATCATAATAGCTTTATGCATAAAGACACATTTTTCAACTATTCTAGGTTTTAGTTTTTTTGTTTAGAATTTGAAAATATAATTGTAAGAAAGATTGCAATTTTTTATTGTTTAATATGTGATTTTGATCATATAAACAAATTCATCGCCTTCAGAGATATTTAAAAACCTAATAATATGATTTATAAAACTCAAATCTATAATTATAACAAATTTTTTATCTAATTTGGAAATATAAATATATATATACCAAAAACACTTCATAACATAAAATAGTTGAACTATCAAAATAATGACAAACATGCTTTCTCGTGCCATATTTTCGACGATAACACATCATTCACATAATTGCGTGTAGTTCGCTCACCCTGTCAATTTGAGCTTTATTTTCTTCTCGACTATCAGAATTCATTATCGCTCGAACATGAATGATGAGTATTCCTTCCACCTGTCCCACATTTTTTGGAGTGGTCTCTCCAATGTGGTGGCCTTGACAACCCTTCATATTCATGTCGTCCAATGACCATTGCTAGCAAAGTCGATTCTCTTGTTTTATGACTTATCGTAATGGATTTAAAATGACTTGTCTAAGAAGATTTTTGTCCAACAAATAAATTAAGTGTTATTTAGATCAACCAACATGTGCGAAGATTGCAAGATTTGATCTTCTTTGAGTAGAGACATCAATAGAATCGAGAGATGAATTTTAAAACGCACAAACAATAAAAACAAACAAAGTAGTCTAATCATTATATTATATGATGTTTTTTTATTTTTTGAATTTGACCATGTAATATTTGGTTTTGAATCCTTTGAAGGCTAGTTATAAGTATATTTATTGTTAGTATGTGGTAATTGTTTGGGAGGTTTTTTGAATGTTTGATCAAGGGTGAGGTTTCAACCCACAACCCTTCCTCCTCCACCATGGTCATATGAACTATAAGATCCCACACACTCCTCTACCAATTGTCCAACCCCATTCCTCATTCCTTGACACCCAACCCCCTTCAGCAACCATTTTACTCCAAGTCCAAGCCAAAAGCCAAGGCCCTTCTCCCTTCTCCATCTCCATGGCAATAACCCATCTCCACCATATTGTAGCCTTCCCTCCTCCAACTTCAAGCCATTTCATTTCTCAACCTTGAACTCTCCATCCTCCCTAATGCCATTAGGCTCCTCCTTTTGTTGGCATGGTTGCAAAATCCAATACCACCACAATCGAGCCCTATTTCCATCATGACTCTAATACAACATTTGGTTCTAATACACATTTGGGAGGAAGAAAGTGAAAGGAGTGGAGAATATATTAAAGGATAAAAAAATCTAACAGCTCACATTTTGCTATGGAAAATATGAGAAACCTTGGGTTTGATACCAATCTGGGATTGGAATCAGAAAAATTTAAAACATATGACTTTAACATTGAAACGAAAGTCCACTAGGATGACCACATTAGATTATACGTGATTACCTCCCCCTTCCCCCCTAAACTTCGTCGTGGTCGACCCTCGTCTCTCTCTAAAGCGCAGAGCCTCGCTGGAGATGAGATTGCTTTTGGCAAGCAAGCAACCATTCATGGGGCACTTAGAGCACAAACCCCCCTGAAGGAGCGCCCACCCCCCCCCCTCCCCAATAAAGATAGTCTCCTTCAATTGCAAAGGGCTCACTAGGCCCAATAAAAAATTAACACTTCGAAGAATGATTGCTGCAGAACTGGTAGATGACATTTTTTACAAGAAACCCTAGGATCAGCTGAAGCCATCTCCCACCTTCTAGAATCGGTGCTCCCTTGATGGAAATTTCTTGGCCTTGATGCCAATGGAAGATCTGGTGGAATCGCCTTAGGCTTCAATTCATGCACCATTAATCTCCGCAATTGTTGGGGTGGATTTGGGCATATTGGGGCAGATTTGTTCATAGCAGATCTAGGAATGGAGATTCGTTTTTACAATGTCTATGGACCATGTCACCATCGGCCTAAATTTTGGGATCATCTCTTGAGCTCTGAGCTTCTTCAAAAGGAATACCTTATCACGGGAGGTGATTTAAATTTCTCCTTAGGCCGTTCCAAATCATGGGGGCATCGAGCACAGGGGGACCCCCTATCTGACTATTTTGAGAATGTCTTGGAATCACATAACTTGATATATATCCCCTCTACAAAGCGATAGCCCACCTGGAGGAATAACAGGATTGGGGATGACAATCTTGCTCGAAGACTTGATCGATTCCTGATCAAGGAAAGACTACTTGACCATGGTCTTAATCACAAACATTGGGTGGGATCAGGGGGCATCTCTGATCATTTCCCAATATACATGAAATCTGTGGGGAGCAGGGAAAACCCAAGGGTCCATATAAGTTCTGATTTGCTTGGTTAAAAGATGCCTCCTATATACTCATGGTCATAGATTATTGGAAGGAAAATCCCCCAAATTCCGAAGGAAACATAGATAAAGGATTTGCTCACAATCTCACCGAGCTGAAGAGGCTTTCCAAAATATGGGCACATAACAAAAGGGTCAAGGATGATCAAACCTTGAGGAAGGCAGAAAGTAAAATATTAGAATTTGAAAATGATCAGGGGCGATTTACAGCCTCATAGAACACAAGGAAAGAATCTCATCCTGCTATGCAGCTAGAGGTAAAATCTTAAAGGACCATGAAGAAGTTTGGAGGTTAAGGAGTAGGGAGATCTGGCTGCAGGAGGGTGATGATAACACAAAATTTTACCACAAATTTGCAAATGGGAGGAAAGCAATAAATTCCATCTGGCAGCTCTCGGATGAACAAGGCCACACTGTAAACACTTTCCCTCAGTTGGCATCATTGGCATCCTCTCATTTCAAAAAGATTTACAGAGCCCCCCCCCCCCCCCCCCCAATGTCAACCTTGCTGAAATTATTCAAGTGGCTCAGCTCTTTCCACGCTTTATGGAACAGGAGGATGTCAAGGAACTGACTATGGAAGTCACTCTAGGGGAGCTGGAAGCACTCTCAAGTGTTTTAAGAAAGATAAGAGTCCTGGGCCACATGGTTGGTTGATAGAGTTCTATCTAGATTTCTTTGAGATTCTAAGCATAGACCTCCTCAAAGTCATTGAGGTTTCCAAAAATAACGGAAAAATGTATGCTCTTTTCACCTTAACCTTCATTGTGCTCATCCCCAAGACCGATAAGCCACCCACCTTTAATGACTACAGATCGATTTCAATGTGCAACTGCATATATAAGATCATGGCTAACATTATAGCCAATCGACTGAGACCCATCTTATCCAAACACATATCTCCGGAGCAATTTGCCTTTCTACAAGATCACCAAATTCATGAGGTCGTGGGAACAGCTCAGAAGGTATTGCACTCTCTGCATGCCAAGAAAATCAAAGGTATGATTCTTAAGGTTGATCTCTCTAAGGCTTTTGACAGAGTTTGCTGGTTGTACTTAAGAATGTTGTTAACCCACCCGGGGTTTCCTTTTGCTTTCATTAAATGGATTATGAGTTGTATTATTAACATACCTTTCAGTGTTCTCGTTAACGGAAGTGATTCTCCCTTCTTTTATTCTGAAAGAGGCCTTCGCCAAGGCTGCCCTCTGTCACCATTACTCTTCCTCATTATGGAAGGGCTCAATAGAATAGTCAAAGAAGAATTCAGAAAGGGCGGATTGCAAGGCATAAAAATCACATATGATTGCATCCGGACAGATTTGTTATTTGTGGATGATGTCTTAATATTTCTCAATAATGGACTTGGGGACCTGACGAATATGAAGAATTCTTTCTCTCTATTCAAATCGGCTACTGGAATGGTTATTAACTGCACCAAGTCTTCTTTGACACCAGGATGCTCCCAGCACGAGATACATTATGCTCTCCAAAGATTTCAGTTCTCCCACCTGAGATTAGAGGAGGGTCTCAAATATCTGGGATACAACCTGAAGCCCTGGGGATACAAATTAATAGACTAGACCTGGCTTCTTGCAAAGATGGAAAAGCGTCTCAACATCTGGTATCATAAAAATCTATCTAGGGCAAGCAAACTTATTCTAATTAAAAGTGTACTAGAGGTTATTCCGGTCTATTGGATGACCCTGGCATGGATCCCCAAGGGCATTCTCTCTAAGATACAAGCCTTATGCTACAAATTCCTTTGGAAGGGGGGTCACACAAGGAAAATTTTTGCATGGGTCAAGTGGGATGCTCTAAACTTGCCAAAGAAATGGGGTGGCTAGGGCATTAAGAAGCTGGAGGATTTCTCCTCAGCACTGGCAACAAAACTTGGTTGGTAGCTTATTACAACTAGCAGTCTTTGGAAAAAGGTGGTTGTTTCTAAATATATTGCCCCACTGCAAGTGATGGATTGGTTAAGACTACCTCAAAGGCTCTCCACAGGGATTTCAATCATTTGGAAGGATGTTATCGAGTCTATGGACTCCATCAGAGCAGGCATTACTTGGAAAGTATAATTTGGATCGACTGTGAGGATAGGGCTGGATCCATGGATTGGTTGTGGAAATGCTCGCAGGCTACCAATAGAACTCACTAACCACCTTAATGCAGCAGATATCACTCACATAAGTCACCTTGCAGACTGTGAGAATAGCACCTTATTTCAGCAAGCATGGAAATCGGCCCACAAACTGAACATCCCGCATCAGTGGACTCAGACTTGGAATGATTATATCGAGGCCCTTATAGAAGCACACATCCGAATAAGTGAGGGCGAAGATGAGGTAATCTGGGCACTTTCGAAGACCGGGAGATACTCACCTAAGGAAGGCTACCTTGTGTTGGTCGAATCTCGCAGACCTCTAGCCATCGAGTCATGGTGGCAGAACCTTTGGAGGCTCAAAACACCCCCCAGATGTAGACTCCTTATGTGGACAATATTAAAAATTAAAATACCAACAAGAGATAATCTCCTCAAGCATTCTCAATATGATCCATATTAGTGTTGTCTCTGTAAATGTTGCAATGAATCAGTCTCTCATCTTTTTATATAGTGTACAGCTGCACAAGAACTATGGCATTCTATACTAATATCAGTGAAATGCTTGCAGGCTACCGATAAAACTCACTAACCACCTCAATGCAGCAAATATCACTCACATAAGTCACATTGCAGACTCTGAGAATAGCACCTTATTTCAGCAAGCATGGAAATCGGCCCACAAACTGAACATCCCGCATCAATGGACTCAGACCTGGAATGATTATATCGAGGCCCTTATAGAAGCACACATTCAAATTAGTGAGGGCAAAGACGAGGTAATCTAGGAACTTCCGAAGACCGGGAGATACTCACCTAACGAAGGCTACCTTGTGTTGGTCAAATCTTGGAGACCTCTAGCCATTGAGTCATGTAGACTCCTTATGTGGACAATATTAAAAAATAAAATCCCCACAAGAGATAATCTCCTAAAGCGTTTTCAATATGGTCCATATTGGTGTTGTCTCTATAAATGTTGCAATGAATCAATCTCTCATCTTTTTATAGAGTGTACAACTGCACAAGGACTATGGCATTCTATACTAATATTAATGGCACCAGAATGCAGGTGGACGGGAGCATCTATCACATAGGCATGGTTCGATTGGTGGACTATTTCTAACCCGACCAAGCTTAGGAACCTACCTCTCCTCATTAGTTGGGCTCTCTGGATCGTGAGGAACAGACTCACTTTCCAAAACATCTCTCCACATTGGCCCTCCATAGTTGCTCATGTTTTGTTTGATTTTTCCCTCATTCTGGATGACATTGAACCCTTCAGACCACACATTATTACACTAAGACCATTAATCACCAAATTCCATGGGCCTATTTTGACGACTCCACCTAGAAGGGAGGATGTGGAAGAGGTGCCATTTTATATATTTCGGTTTCCCACCTATACAATATTCAAATGGGATTAGGACGGGGAACAAATAACTTTGCTGAATTAACCACCGCAAAATTTATTGTTCAATTAGCTTTGGATAAACACTACAGAGATCTTTTTTCGAGAAGTTGGAGCCGAAGATGAACCCTAGCCGAGTTTCTGCCGCCGTCTAGCCCCTGCTCAGCCCTGCCGCTGATGGAGACGCGCGTTCTACTCAAGGAACGCAGGTATACGCTCTCATTTATGGTTTGCATGATTTCAAATATCTCTTGAAAGTCCCCCCCCCCCCCCCCCCCATCTATTCTACTCCGATCTGGTCGTTGGGGCAGCCCGTTCTTGGCACTCTTCTACTGCAACTAGATACAGCAGCCCCCATCAGATTGCAAATGCCTGGGCTAAGAACGAACATGCAGAATATGCTCGTGGGAAGAAATCCTTTGCCCTGAAAGGCTGCTCATTCATATTTATACCTTCTCTATCCCCCCAGATTCACCATTTCTCTATTTCTGACCCTCAAAACTCTTCAAGCTTCCTGAATCGGCACGGATGGAGCATCTGGAAACTCTTTGGGGCGGATCGCAATGACAGAACCAACGACCTTAGGATTTTCTCCTCATCTCCTCACAAACCCCCGCGGCAAGTTCAGGAAAAGAAAGCCCTTCAAAGTTCCAGCCTTCTCACGTCTCAGATCTGCAGAAGCAAGCAGCCCTCTGATCTCTCTGCCTCGTTCCAGATACTGATCAGGCTAAACTCGGGCAAAACGCTGCTACAATGGGTGAGAGCGTCGGATCAAGTGCAAGACCTCAAGCTTGCTCTAGAACTCAAGTTGGGGATTCCATCTGCAGCACATCGACTTATCTATGAAGGTAAACAGCTCGAGGATCTTAACCCCCTGTCTTTTTACAGCATTAAGAGAAATGCTTCCATTGTTTTTACCTTTCGTTTGAGAGGGGGAGTTGGGGAACAGTCCTCCTCAGCTGGGGCATTTTCATACAAGGACGTTGTCCATGCTCAGCTGCCTAAGAGAACAGCTCCACCAGCTCAGGCTCCCAAGCCCTTTCTGGTGGACAAACTGGAAGAAACCCCCTCCATTGAAATAAAGCATCCATCGCTGGATGAGCAAACTCAAAAGTTTGCTGAACATGCCATTATCTGCAGGTTCAATGGGTTATGGCCACGCACAGCAGACCTCTACCAATGGCTTCACTCTAACTGGACCAACAACTGCAAGGTTCTGTTATGCTCAAAGGGCTTCTTCATCGTAGTGTTTGCTTTCGGTGAGGACTATCAAAAAGCCTTAACTGATGGCCCATGGTTCTGGGGTGCAGCTGGCCTATTCCTCACCCCTTGGTTCCCAGATTTCGATCCTTCTACAGCAGTCATCACTAAACTTCCCATCTGGGTCAGACTTCCAAATCTCCCGGCGCATCTATGGCACTTTGCTGTATTCCAAGGGATTGGCGATTCTCTAGGCCGCTTCCTAGACACAGACATCACTAGAGGGGAAAAAGGCTTATACACCTTTGCCAGAATTTGTGCAGAAATAGATATGAGCAAAGGTCTCCCGGACCAGATTAATCTCAAAATTGGAGACTTCCATTGGACTCAAACATTGGATTACGAGAACACAGCTTTTCGCTGCCGAAATTGCCATCATACAGGACACCTCCAAAGCTCTTGTCCCACGATGCCGGCCCAAAAGAAGAAATCCATTCATAAACAGAAATCCAAAAGCTGGAAGCCACATGATCCTCCCCCCATGGACGATTTTGACTCCAGCTCAGATGAAGAGGAAGAGAATATGGAAGGACTGGCAGTAGAGCCAGCACAGGATCCGCCAGCGACTGGTCCTGTGGATCCGTCTGTTCTACCAGTCTCACAGAAAAGGAATCATGAATCCTCTGCCTCAGAATCAGACAAGGAGGCCTCTCCGCCAGCACATCTCAGTTTGCAGATCATGCAAGCCCAACAAAGTTCTCTTGATTGGGTCAAAGTAGGTAAAAAGAAAGGGAAAAAATGCTGAATAGTCGATTCTACACATGTTGGGTAGAATCCTATGTTATGTTCCTGCTCCTCTGTTCCTCGCTCCTCTGTTCCTCTTGCTTCTTCATGCTCAGTTCTGCTCTCTTCCCTTCTTCTCTTAGGGGCCGAGGTGGATAGCCTATCCTTTCCGGCTGCCTTTGTTCTTGTCTCTCTTGGTTGCAAGATATTTTTGTACCATACGTTTACTTAATAGATTTAGTCTTTACTGAGAAAAAAAAAACACTACAGAGATCTACAATTATTTGGGGATTCTAAAGTTGTGTGTGATTGGTTAAACAAAACTACAAGATGCTCTGCTTTTTCATTGAGACACATTCCGGATACATTCTAGATGAGGCTCTACGACTTACCTCTTTTTTAACTCTTTTACATGCCATCATATTTATAGGGAATGGAACACAGTTGCTGACAGACTATCCAAAGAGGTTGCGGACAGGCCTCCAAGCACTTGGTTAATTTAGGAACAGAGGGATGGCGCTCATTATCAATACTACCATCGGCCATATATGGACATCGTTGTATAGCATCAGCTCATTGGGAGCCCGGACATATTTACATGTTTCTTTTGTTGTTAGCTTACTCCATCTGTAAATAAACATGTTTCTTAACTAGAGATGATCATCACTCTCCAAGTGTTGGACTATTATCAGATAAATTATTATGCAATATATTACATGACATTAATGCATCCCTGCATGGACATAAGGCATCAAATTTTTGAACAGTTATATTTATGAACCTTATTTTTAGGACAGACAACGCCTCTCTTACAACATATGCATTATGCATTTACAACATGTAATTTTCTTACTTAATGAAAATTACGATTTTTCCAAGGGGAAAAAAAAGTCCACTAGGAAAATTACAACATTTGGCTTTGATATCACTTTGGGAATATCACTTCTATAAAATATAGAGTAACACACAAATTTATCCTTACAATAGAAATGTAAGTACAAAATTATAACAAAACAAAATTCTACAATAAAATATAATTGAAAAAATAATAAAATAACACCATATAAAAACCTTATTAAAATCTTATTGCGATACAAATATAAACATAAATACTTAATATAACTTATGTATTATCAAATGGGATATTTACAAAATGAAACCAAAACTCAAAACCTCAACTCCTATTCTCCACAACTCACTCTTTGCACATTCAAGGATGCACTTGAACTCTTATAATATCTCTCACTTTTATAAAACCATATTAGGATATGAAAGCATTATACAAAACTCAATCAAAAGACTTATACACTATTCATCCTCTTTCAATGCTCGTGCATTATTCATCCACTCTCGTTGTACAAGACACCTAACTTTAGGTCACGACAACACTAACTATTCGTCCACTTTCAATGCTCGTTCACTATTCATCCACTTTCATTGTATAAGATGCCTAACTTTAAATATTATGGCCAATCAAAGAAAAAACTTTAGATAGTGGAGAATCTTTTTAGATAATCCTTTAAACATGCCTTCAAGTATTGAAAAACTACAAAAGATATGAAAAGGCACAAAGTAGTTGGACATGGCACCACTAAGTATTCATGCACTTTCAATGATCATGCATTATTCATCCACATTCACTGTATAAGATGCTTAAATTTAGGCACTATGACCAACCAAAGGAAAAAAAAAATTAGACAATGGAGAATCTTTCTCAATAATCTTTCAAACATGCCTTCAAAGTAGTGAATATCTACAAAAGATATGAAAAGACAAAATAATAGGACACGACACCACCCACTCAATGTGTTGAAAATAACAACAAGAAATGCTAAAAATAGCATTGCTATAAATACTCCAACTCTGTTGGAAATAGCAAAAAATAGAAATGCTAAAAATAACATTGTTATAAATAGCATTTCGGGATAGATTCCAATTTTAATTAGTCCCTAAATTAAAATTGAGAACTAAAATTCGAATTTAGTCTCACTAGTTGTTTGAAAATTAATTAATTAATTCATATTGAGTTAATTAGTTGGAGAAAATCAAACATGAAGTCTTTGTGAAGACATGCAACAGTGATTCCTTTGATTGAGGAAGTTATCCCTTAATTAAGAAGATACGGATGAGTTGTATTTGAGTTGTAATTAGTTAGCTCAGTTAACTGAGTTAAGTCCAATTAAATTAATTCCAAACAGTTGGAGGAACTAATTGTGAGTTCAGTCAGTTAATGCATGCATGCATGCAACTAGTGTTCTCCAGATAACTGAATATTCTCTCATAAATAACTCATGCATGTCAGTTCAGAGAAAGACCCAGTTGAGATTAAAGGAAGGGACAATGTACTATCAGTTGTAGGAATTTTCCTATATAGGAAACTCATCCATGCAGAAGGAATTATCTCCTTTAGGATTGCGCAGTTATTTCAGAGGTCAGTGTTGTGTGTGAGGTGAGAATCACACAGGTTGCAGCGGGAGGACCCAGGAAAAACTGCGCAAGGAAATATGAGGCTGGGAGGACAGAAGGAAGGCATATGTGTTGTCTATTCTGTCTATGAACAGTAGTGAGGGATTGTACTTAGAGCTGGATAGCTTGAGAGCTAAAGCTTTGTGTAATCTTGAGATATTTCCACTTGTATGATAATATAAATAGCACGGTTTTTAGTTGAGGATTTCCCTAGAGTATTCTTCTGTGTTTCATGTGTGATTGATTCTTCTTCGTTGTTATATGTGTTCTGTTTGATCTTGGTCAAAATTGATAAGCTTCTGCAAGTTTGATTGTAGAAGTAGATTAAGTATTTTGCTTTAGTACATTACATAATCAGATTATCCTACAGTTTCTCTACAAGATGTGTAGAGAGTAAAATTTCTACATGGTATCAGAGCTAGTTGATCTATAGGGAAATTTCTACACAATGGTGACAAGACAACAACAATTGCTTTATGCACAAAGGTTATAATTATGTTCAAGCAAGTGTCAACATGCTTACCTGTGCTATATTTTATGTGGTAACACATCATTCACATCATTTGGGTGAAGTTCATTGCCAATTTTAGCTCTATTTTCTTCTCTAAAGTCATGAATCATCATCACTGGAATATACATCAATGCATACTCCTTCTGCTTGTCCTACATTTTGCTGAGTGGTCTCTCCAAACCAAGGGATTTGACAATCCACTGTATAAGAATCTTATCATAGTATAAATATGAACATAAATGCTTCATGTTTATATTATTGAACAAAACATTTATAAAATGACACAATAGTCGAGACCTCAATACTTTTCTCCACAACTCACTCTTGGAAAATTCAAGGATACACTTGAACTCTTACACTAACTCTTTACAAACTCAAATTCCAGATCCCTTACAACGAATTCAACACTTAATTTTATTAGTATGAAATAACTGCACAAAATTCCTTATGGAATCTTCCTTTAGACTATTCATCTACTTTCAATGCCCGTAAAGACATTATTCATCAAATTTCACTTTAAAAGACGCCTAATTTTACACGTTATGGCCCACCAAAGAAAAAAAAATAGATTGTGGAAAATCTTTCTCAATAATCCTTACAAAAGATGAGAAAACACAAAGACACTATACCATTAACTCAATGATAATAGAGCCAATCATAATAGCTTTATGCATAAAGATAACATTTTTCAACTATTTTAGGGTTTAGGTTTTTTGTTTAGAATTTGAAAATATAGTTGTAAATAAGATTGCAATATTTTATTGTTTAACATGTGATTTTGATTATATAAATAAATTCAACACCTTTAAAGATATTTAAAATACTTAATAATATAATTTATAAAAGTCAAACCCATAATTATAACAATTTTTTTTATCTAATTGGAAATAAAATTTAAAAAGAAATATATATCGAAAACACTTCGAACATAAAATAGTTAAACTACCAAAATAATGGTAAACATGCATTCCCGTGCTATATTTTCCATGATAACACACCATTCAGATAATTGCATGTAATTCACTCACCCTCTCAAGTTGAGCTTTATTTTTTTCTTGATTGTCACAATTCATTATCACTGGAACATGAATGATGAGTATTCCCTCTACCCATCCCACATTTTGCGGAGTGGTCTCTCCAATTTGGTGGTCTTTACGACCCTTCATATTGATGTCGCCCAATGACCATTGCCAACAAAGTTGGTTCCCTTGTTTTCTGACTTATCGAAATGGATTTAGAATGACTTGTCTAGGCAATTTTCTATCCAACAAATAAATTAAGTGATATTTGTACCAATCAACATGTGCGAAGATTGTGAGATTTGATCTTCTTTGAGTAGAGATGTCAATAGGACCGAGAGATGAATTTTAAAACACACAACTATTAAAAACAAACAGAGGTTTCTAATTATTATGTTATTATATTGTATGGAGGAAGAAAGGAACCAGGCCACATGAGATATTGTTGCCATGGTTGAACAACTAGGGAAACAGGTAGTGCAAGAGGTAAACAATCATCTTACGGTAGTGATGAATCACCTTTTGAGCATTAAGAAAGACCTGGAGTTGTTGCAGAAGATAATGGAGCACTTGAATACCAAGCTGATAAACTTACACTTCATGGTTGATAACATTGAGGTCAAGGTAGAATCTATGACAATAGGCGTGCTTAAGGAAGTTTTCAGGATTGGAGAAATGTCACCTCCCAGAATTCAGACAGTTGGGGAGGAAGGACAACTGCACTTCAATATGGAAAGGATCATGGATATCGGTCACCCTGGAGATTCAATCTAGGAGGATTGCCCTCTAGAAAAAATGGAAGGCACCAGGCAGATTGCTCTGTCTTTTATATATAGTGATATTATATGTTGATTTGTGAAACTCTATGGGACTTTTTGGCGAAGTTATAGTTTAAATTATGTATGCAGAATATTAGAAAATAAATTGGGTAGCAATAGGATCTATTATGAAACCACTTTGGAAATCTGTGAAGCAGAGCACACTTTGAATGTAAGGGACCTGGCCTGTTTCTAGTTTTGATATATAAAAGCTACCCGTTTCTTAAAAAAAAAGATCCCAAATCTACCCTAGGAGAACATAAACACCATTATCTAGTAGCTAACCAAGGTGGATAAGGTAAAAAATACATAAAAGTATGAGGTGGTTATGCCACATACAAAAGGTGCCACATTGTTAGATCTATATAAAAGTATGAGGTTGTTATGCCACGTCATCATATCTTAATGATAATTCACTATGAAGACAATACATCTTCATTAAAAAGGAAAGAAGGCCAAATTAAAGCTCCAAGATTTAGCCTTTCAGCATGAAAAGGGGTCCAATGGCCTCCCTCAATTGTGGATGACCCCTCTAAGTGTGAAATTGTTATGTAGTAAAGCTTATCAAAGTGGTATATGCGGCAGGTATGGCTCAAGAGATGACACATATCCTCCAAAAGGTTATCCAATGATCCAATTTTATGACTCCAAGGTGGAATGAACTCTCTAGAATATACCAGTGGTCATATCCATGAAGTAATTGATCCGAATTGGATCATTATATTGTTTTTCATCCATCTTGATCAACTCACGAGATCGTTTTTACTGGCGGGATCTAGTTTGGCGAAATAGGGTCTTAAACCTTCCGAGAGCATTTTGAGGCATCAAACAACGTTTTTTGGGGGGTAAAACTTTGCAAATTTTGTGCAACACCTTTTTATCCTATTCTACACACAGAGACCTTTCCAACGACGCAAGAAGCACGTCAATCAGAGTCCATATGCAAAAGTTATGCCACTCAGAAGCTGACCTTCCTGTTTTCACACCTATAGTTTGGGAGGATGTCGAGTCAACCCCATTATTCATGGAAAAGGGGCTAGCCACATGTTTGTGATGTAAAAGACTCTGGAAGAGCCTTATTGTAACTCTAGTTAAGATTTGATGTAGCCAAACTTAACCACTAGCAGGCTATCTGGTTGTGTTATAACCGGGCTATTAGGAGGAAGAGACATTCCATTCTTTCAAGAGAATTTTGTTCCATAGATGAGAAAAGATATCCAGGACAGATAGGAGGTAGAGCACACAGAGAGGATTTGTGCATTGTATCAGCCCAAGAGCTACAAACATTACTTCTTTGTACCTACAGCCATATTTCCAAACAAAGAAAGAGAGCGAAGTGACCTCACCTTCCAACTGGTTTTTTTCTCTCGAAAGGGTTTCCTAGAGAGCATATGTTGTTTTTTTATGCGTGTGTGAGCTTATTTTTTCGTTCTCTACTTTTTTGCATAATTTAGTCGCATGCATGCACTAATTACAGTTAAATCCACATGTTTTAAAGTTTAATAAATTGTGATAGTGTAGATTTTTCAGAGTTTTAATATAATATTATTAGATCTATTGTGATTAATTTTCCAGTGAAATATCCATGACAGTTTACAAATCATTTGGTATCAAAACTAGTTTCTTTGGTTAATTTGTCAAGATTGCAGGGATCTAGATCGACAGGGCTGAAAAACGTAAAACCCTAATCATGGGCGACGAATTTGTAAATGACCTCGTGATCCTACAGAGGTGAGGTTTTTGCGGCTTGAATAATAGGTTGCAGATATAAACCACAATGTAAACCTCCTCATGGCGGCCATAAGCAATAAGATGGGGATATTTGGAGAAGATGGGGATTCAAATGCAGAGGCAAAATCAGAATGGGGATCAGAAGATCGGGGAGAAATAAAGAACCAGTCAAAGAAAGGACTCGAAAAAGATCAACCTAGTTCGAGTGTCGTGAACCAACCACAGTCCTCGTTTAAAAATGGAAACAAAATTCGATATCAAGTCCTACCACTACGAGATCGACGCTCTGAAGCTGAACCACTAGTTACAACAACTTGAAGTTTATTTCAGTGTCCATCAGATTGATGAAGGGCAAAAGATCTCATTCGTGTGGTTGAAATTAGAGGGCCACGTGCTGACTTGGTGGGAGAGCCACACGAAAACCTTGAGGTTGGAGGAAGAACCTCCAGTGACTAAATGGAAGGATTTCAAAACCCTCATTAAGTCACAATTTTATCCCATTGTGTACGTGGAGGAACAGTAGATTCGGTGGCATTACTTCAGGCAAAAGGCAGGCCAAAGCGTGTAGGAGTACACCACAAAATTCATAAAGATGGCTATAATGTTGGGTATATCTCCAAAGAACCGAAATGTACTCCTTAAGTATTTGGGGGGTTCGCACCATCATCTACGTGAGCAAGTGATGTTGTTCAAGCCCAAACAAGTGGTCGAGACTTGTGTACAGGCACAATAGCTGGAGAACATAGGCCTGAAAAGAGCGCAATCAAGTGGATCGAAGTAGGAGGAGCAACACGAAGCTTCTAAGGAGGGGAAGGAGAAGCAAAAAGGTAGAAAAGAAAAAAAATACGACAACCACAACACACTAGTGCGAAGATCCTAACAACCACTATAGAAATTCTGCAAATTCTCTACAAATCTACCTCTAAGATCATGTAGAAAATCTGACTGTAGATTAACATGATAATGCAATATACCAAAGCAAAATACTATAAAATACTTCTATTATCAAGTTGCTTTGCGGAAGCTTAAAGATCTAGCTGAATCAGAGTTGAACACATATAACCATAAGAAGAAGAATCAATGCACATGAAACACAAAAAATACTTAGGGGAAAGCCTCAGCTAAAAACCCCACTATTTGTATTATCATACAAGGTGGAAATACATCAAAACTACACAAAGCCTTAGCTCTCATAGCTAGCCAGCTCTCAATACGATCCTCCTGGATGCTCACTGACAAACAAGGCTTCTCACAAAACTTCTCCTCTACCCTCCAAGCCTCCCATTTCCTTACGCAGTTTCTCTGGGTGATCCTCCTGTTACCAAGTGTAACACTGATCACTCACACTGATCTCACACCTTGTAAAACTATGCAATCCTCAAGGAACCTTACCTTGACTGCATGCTTTGGTTTCCTTTTGATCCAGGTGGACGTTGGTGGCCACCCACCTATCCCATTTGGACCCCCACAACTGTCTCTTTCATTTTTTCAGTTTCCTTAATTATAGCGCAGTTTACTATTTTTAGTAGTTTTTTCGGGTCCTAAACTTCCGGAGCAGTTTTGAGACCCTAAACGACGTTTTTTGGGAAATTTATTGCTAATGATTTTTTGTTTGTTTGTAAAAAAATCATCTTTTCGGTCATAATCCTCAAATAGATCTTTCCAACGGGCTATCATGCGCGTCAAACGGAGATAATACGACCAATTCGCGACCTTGGGAAGTTGGCTGTCCAACTCACCCCAAAACGGGGCCCACAATTTGGCGTTTCATCTTCTAGGGTTAAGTTTTGGGATGTGAAGGGTTTTCCATTGTTTCTCAGTAATAAATAGGCCTTCGAGCCTCATTGTAACACAGTTCAGAGGCATGTAGCCGCCACATCTCTTCTCAGAGATAAGCTACCATCGCCCTAGCAGGTTTATTTCCATCTCTGTTTGTAGGCATATTTCAGTATTTTACAATAATGAAATGAAGTATTATTTCCGCTGCATTTTGTGTATAGGGTTATCTCTGTAATTTGTTGCGTTCCTGTTTAAATCTGGATCACCTTTATAGGCAAACATAAGCAACTGATAGTACATTGTCCTTTTCTTTAATCTCAACTCCGTCTTTCTCAAAATAAACATGTGTGAGTTTCTGATGAGAGAATCTTCAGTTAATTGAGTAGCACTAGTTGCATGCATGCATGCATCAACTGACTGATAACTCTCTATTAATTCCACAAACAGTTTGGAACTAATTTAACTGGACTTAACTCAATAATCTGAGTTAACTAATTACAACTCAAATATAACTCAACCTTGTCTCCTTAATTAAGGGATAATCTCCTTAATTTAAGGGATAATTGTTTGCATGACTTCAAAAAGACTTCTAGCTTGAATTTCTCCAACTAATTAATCCATAATGAATTAATTAATTATTTTCCAAGCAGCTAGTGAGACTAAATTCGAATTTTAATTCAAGGACAAATTAAAATTGAAATATTCTATTTTTGGCGTTTCTTGTTGCTATTTCCAATACTCCCTCTCAACAATAAAGGAATTGAACTCAATCCCGATCCTGAACCTTTAGAATATTATGCATGCAACACTTCTCTCTAGTGTTGTTGCTCCAGCAACTCCATAAACAAAAAAAAAACATTCAACCTGAATCAGAATGATGCCTCTGTCATCAAAGTCTCTGACTGCTATTGCCTCTGTCGACTGAAAACTCTGCACATCTATGCGCTTCAGTATCTAACTGCTCTAGCCTCTGTCACTTTGATCTCTGGCTGCATCAATCTCACTGATTCCTCCCACTACTATGTACTTTGTGCTCCCATAGCAAGGTACAATCCATGAGATAAAACCTCTCAATGGACCCTGCCTAATTTCGACCTTCTTGGGAATATCACTCCACATCGCCCCACTCACACCTAGAGGTATGGCTGCATGTGATCCCTCTTCCCACCTGGCTCGAAATTCTCCCTATTGAAGGTCTCTGGATGAATGGATGCCTCCACTCGGTCTCCTCTCGCTTCTTTAGTTGTGTCTGCCCCACAACTTCTAGAAGCTGCTTCTCCAATTGTGGTTCCTCCACAATTGTCTGAGACTTCTTCTGGGACTGCATGTTGAGAGGTAATTTACTCTCCCTCTCAACCACCAAGTCTCTAATATTTGCCTTTCTCCTCAAGGCTTTGCATGCATCTTGAACCTCAAGAGCATACAGGTTCTTAACTCGTGAACCGATCTGTTTCACTTATCTCGTGGTGATGTCTCTAAGGAAAACCTTTCCCTTAATAAAAAACACATCATAGCCATGGTCTTCCAATACCATGACTGATACCAAGTTCTTCTTCAGTCCAGGCACATACTTCACATCTGTCAAGGTGATAGGAGGTCCATGCTCCCTTTGAAAAGCAACTGTGCCCACTCCTAAAACATTATACTTTTCATCGTCACCCATCTCTATGCGCATCTTAAGGTCTTTCTCCTCTAAGGTACTGAATAAACTTTTATCACCGGTCATGTGGAATGAGGCTCCATTGTTAAGAAACCAACCACAACCCATCATAGATGACACCATGTATGCGATGAGGGTAAAGTCCATTTTGAACTGAGAGGCTAATGCTTCACCTTCAGATCCTTCCGAGGATCCCTTCTTGGACTTCTTTGATGGGAAATTAGTCGCATAATGACCCATCTCGTGACAATTAAAGCATCTTACTTTAGACTTGTCAACCTTCTTCCCTCCATGAGAATAATTTAATTCGGAATGGGACACCTTCCCCTTCCCTTTCCTTGCCTTACGTGCTAACGCCAGATTTTCTTCATCATCATCCTTGAATGAAGAACCATCTCGTGTGCTCCTCCTGATCTCCTCCTGCATGAGATCCGACCACAGTCGTTCCCAATCCGACAGTTTCTGCCTTTCGTTCACAGAGTCCTGGTACCTATTCCAACTCTTTGGAAGGCCAAGGAGAGCAAGGCTCTCCATATCATCATCGACAGTAGTTATTCCCACACTACCAAGCTCATCTCTACAAGTGGTGAGCTTGTTCAGATATGTGGAAATAGTATCGTTGTTCTCCATCTTGATTCTTCGAAGCTTGTCGTTGAGCACTAATTTCCTCTTATCGCTACTATTCTGGTAGAGGTCCTTCAATGTCTTCCACATTGAATATGGAGTATCCTTCCCATGGAGACTCGAGACAATATGGTCTCAAACTCCCTCAAGGATGATCTGTCTCGCCCTCACCACACACTTCTTCCACTTAGCTAACTCTTGTGCATTAGTTGAACCTGGCTTTGGGATTTCTTGATCAATGAAATCCTTCAAGCCGTTGTCTTCTAATACAGCCTCCATGCGATCTTTCCATGCTATGTAATTCGAGCTGTCATCCAAGGCATACTCGAGTCTCAAGCCATAGAACACCATTGACCAACCTGAAGTATGTTATGAATTTGATTTGCACCTGCAACCCCGAACTTCAAACTTCGAATTATCTTCTCAATATACTGTTCACAGCTTCGATAAACTCAACTCCGATACCATGTAGAAATTCTGCAAATTCTCCACAAATCTACCTCTAAGATCATGTAGAAAATTTGATTGTAGATTAACCTGATAATGCAATATACCAAAGAAAAATACTATAATCTACTTCTACTATCAATTTGCTTTGCGGAAGCTTAAAGATCTAGCTGAATCAGAGTTGAACAAATATAACCATAAGAAGAATAATCAATGCACATGAAACACAAAAAATACTTGGGGGAAAGCCTCAGCTAAAAACCCCACTATCTGTATTATCATACAAGGTGGAAATACATTAGAATTACACAAAGCCTTAGCTCTCACAGCTAGCCAGCTCTTAGTACAATCCTCCTGGATGCTAACTGGCAAACAAGGCTTCTCACAAACCTTCTCGTCTGCCTTCCAAGCCTCCTATTTCCTTGCGCAGTTTCTCTAGGTGATCCTCCTATTACCAAGTGTAACATTGATCTCACACCCTATAGAACTATGCAATCCTCAAGGAACCTTGCCTTGACTGCATGCTTTGGTTTCCTTTTTAGGCAAACATAAGCAACTGATAGAACATTGTCCTTGTCTTTAATCTCAACTGGGTCTTTCTCAGAATAGACATGCGTGAGTTTCTGATGAGAGAATCTTCGGTTAATTGAGTAGCACTAGTTGCATGCATGCATGCATCAACTGACTGATAACTCTCTATTAATAACACAAACAATTTGGAACTAATTTCACTGGACTTAACTCAGTAAACTGAGTTAACTAATTACAACTCAAATATAATTCAACCTTATCTCCTTAATTAAGGGATAATCTCCTCAATTTAAGGGATAACTATTTGCATGACTTCAGAAAGACTTCTAACTTGAATTTCTCCTACTAGTTAATCCATGATGAGTTAATTAATTATTTTCCAAGCAGCTGGTGAGACTAAATTCGAATTTTAATTCTCAATTTTGATTCAAGGACAAATTAAAATTGGAATATTCTATTTTTTGCATTTCTATTTTTAGCATTTCTTGTTGCTATTTTCAACAACCACTGTAACAACTACAACATTGGTGGCCATACAGAGGAGAAGTGTTGGAATTTGCATCCAAAGCTAAACCCGAAGAACAAGAAGAAAGATAATAAGAAGAAGAATCTCATGACCACTGATTCGAGCAACCAAGTTGAAATAAACTTGGACATGGATTAGAAGATCGTCTATACATCAGTGCAGAAGGAAGTGAATGTGAGTAGCCTTCAATAACATGAAGAGAAAGAAATGACCAAACTCTTCCATATAAAGATACAGGTCAAGAAGACTAAGATTGATGCTCTGTTTGACTTCGGATCGCAGGCGAATCTCATTGCAGTAGAGTTAGTCAAGAAGTTGGGGTTGGAAGTTAGTGATCATCCAAACCCATATCCACTGGGATGGGTAAATAAGGCAGCAGAGCTTAAGGTAACAAAACAATGCAAAAATATATTTTCTATTAGTGTTGATTTTATTGATGAAGTAGATCTAGATGTGGTCCCCTTGATGTATGTGGAGTCGTGTTTGGGAGTCCATAATGTACACGTGAAATGCAATATTCATGAGGAGAGCCAACCAATACCGGCTCATCAAGGATGGAAAATAGTTCGTCATCAATGCGCACAACAACAAGTCGAAAATTTTATTGCTAAGTGCCAACCAAGCCAAGAAATCGATCAGTTCCAGTAAGAAGTATGTTTTATTGTTTTTAAGAGAAATTCAATTCGAAGAGGAGTCAATAAGAAGCAAGGCATCCCTGCAGGGGTGTACTAAGAAATATAAATAACAATTGGAGGAGTTGTTACATGCATACAAGGATGTGTTCTGAGAGCCTAAAGGGTTACCACCTATGAGAGAAGTGGAACACGAGATCCAACTATTCACAGCCTCCCCATTGCCAAATATTGGGCTATAGAAACAGTGTGTTATAGAAGTAAGTGAGGTGAAGAAACAGTTGCAGCAACTGCTAGAACAGGGTGTCATTCGACCAAGTACATCATCATGTGGGTCACCCATCATCATTGTGCCAAAGAAGGATGGGACTTGGCGCATGTGTATAGATTATAGGGCATTGAATAAAATCACGCTCAAGAACATATACCCCCTACCCAGGATAGACGATCTACTAGATTAGTTGCAACAAGCAAAGTATTTCACCAAGCTAGACTTGAAGTCTGGATATCACCAGGTTTGAGTCAAAGAAGAAGATACATGGAAGACTACCTTCAAAACCAGGCAAGGTTTGTATGAGTGGTTAGTTATGTCATTTGGCCTATGTAATGCACCAACTACATTTATGAGATTAATGAATGATATATTGCACCCTTTTATATATTCATTTGTTATTGTCTATCTAGATGATATACTTGTATATAGTGCTACTTGGGAGGAGCATATTTCACATTTGACGTAAGTGTTGAAAACATTGAAGAAGCACTAGTTGCTAACAAATATCAAGAAGTGTGAGTTGGCATAGTAGTCGTTGGTGTATCTAGGGTATGTGATCAGTGGAGGAGAGCTAAAGATAGATCATTCCAAGATGGAGGCCATCATGAAATGGTCGGTGCTTACTAATGTTTCCGAGGCCAGGAGTTCCAATGGGGCAGCACAATACTTGAGGAAGTTCATAGTCTCATTTGCTCATATCTCTCAAATCGAGAAACAAAATCAAATTTTGTAAGAAACCCATTTGATCTAACAAAAAATTCTTTCAAATGAGATATTTTCCACCTTCTGAAATGCTCCATGGAGGTCGTGGAACTTGCATAAATTTTGTTAAAGATTGTTACTTTATGTTTCATTCATCATAGTGCTTCAAACCCTCATTCCCATGGAGTCATAACCTGCTCTAATACCACTAATTGGAATCTTGGGGGGAGGCCCCCAAGATCTAAAAAAATTGAAATGGAAAATATATATATATATATATATATGAGACTAATCCATATCTTGGGGGGAGTCCCCCAAGATTTGAAAAAATGAAATGTTAGAAAAAGAGAGGAGAACGCACAATGAAAAAAACCACATAATTTTTTCATTAAAATGGAGAATTGTAAAAGCAACTATGTGGTGGACAATATCTCCTTTTACAAAATGCGACTTGTTACTTCTAGCCTTTTTTAGTTCCTCCTCTTTTTTTTTTATTTTATTTTATTTTATTTTATTATTATTATTCATTTATTTTCAAAAGGCGACAAAATCTATCATGACTAAGTGTCAAATAATAGTGAGGGCAACCATCACTAGGTGTTATCTATCTCTAGATAAAAAACACTTTCCCTGTAAATGACTTGCTAGTGCTTCTTAAGGTGACAAACTTCTACTCCTTATACATGTTTCCTTTTGTTCGAGGAAGGTGACTTCTTAGCTAATTTAAATAGGTTTTAGGTCTTCTTCGAGGATCAAAAAGTCGCTGTAACTTATATAATATCCATAATAAAGCCAATCTTCATTATCGTCATTGCTTAAGTTATCTTTAGTGGAGTTATGTACTTTCTAGTATCTTTTAGCCTTAGTCCCATATATGTGATTAGTGACCACCTTTGGTTGCAATTTAATTGCTCATCCAAAAGATTCATCTATATTATCTTTTACATTTTTGGTTTTTAAGAGAAATGTGTATCCATAAAAAAATTATAAAACACTTCCCCTTATTTTAGATGATACTTAAAGTAAACAATATTTTGCAAAAACTCAAAACTTTATTACGTTGAGAGGTGCTCTACAACCCAGTATGGGGTGGATGTGAAGCATAAATGTTTAACATTTAACAAATTTAATCTATTGAATTAAGACTTCTGTGATCCATATCAAGTTTTTGGGACATGTTTTCAACGATAATAACATCAAAATTCATTTGTCGACGCGTTTTGAACCAAGAAGTGTGGTTTATCGTTAGGACAAGATGAAGAATCAGATCAAGACAACAAATTAAATAGAGAGAAATATCACTCAAACAGCTAGAAAGAAACGAATACTTTTGACCAAAAGAAACGACTACATTTGACTTGACTAATGTAGCCGTTTCTTTTGGTCAAAAGTAGCCGTTTCTTTCCGGCCGTTGGAGTGATTGGTCTCTCTATTTAACTTGTTGCCTTGATCTGATTCTTTTTCTTGTTCTAATAATGAACCACACTTGTTGGTTTTAAACGCATGGACAAATGAATTTTGATGTGATTATCGCCGAAAACATGTCTCAAAAATTTAATCTAATGTCAATGTCGACCTAGTATAGGGTAGATGTGTAACGTAAATGTTTAACATTTAACATTTTTATGTTGACTAATTTATTAAAAAAAATATTAAAAGTAACAAATAAAAAGTTAAAAGTAATATAAAGCTATGTAAACATTTGAATGTTGGCTCAATTAATAACAAAAAGTTAAAGTTAAAGTCAATTTGTTATATTTTGATTTTGTTATTATATTGTGTATAGGCTTTGTTACCATACCATGGCTTATCAATACCATATGCCAAAAAACCATAACTTATTTCACAATCAAAATATTTTATAACAATATGACACGATTATTTACCATGAATATTTACCCCCACTTTATTGTGGATATTATTAACATGCAAATAGGGTTTGTTACAATAAAATGGACCAATACCATGACTTATCAATACCATAGGCCCCAAAAACACAACTTATTTCACAATCATAATATTTTATAAATATTTAATTTTAATTCGATTTAATAAATTTTTAAATTAATTATAAGAGGAAAAATGTTATCATTAGTTTTGAGATAACTTCTCTCCTCATTACTACTAAAAAGATTCCCATAGGAATGAAATCAAGGTTTCAATAAAATAAAAAATGAAAATATTTTGATATATAAAAATGTGAAATATATAATATAAATAATATTACTAAGAACCAACATAGATCCATCTTAACTATGGACCCACCCATGAGAGCAAACAAATTGAGTAACAAGAATAGGGGAAAGATAGTGCATGATTGTTTAAGGTTTTTTATTATTGTATTTTCTTTGACATGATTAATCCAAGATACAGGTCTAATATTTTACAACCAATTGAGTTTTTTTTAATTTAGATATTTTCTTAAATGCAATATCATAGAATCAAATTTGAGAGAGAGAGAGAGATGGAATTGGAGGGAGTGAGAGAGGGAAGAAAGAACAAAGACAAAGAGAGATGGAGGTGGAGAAAGACATGGAGTGACAAGGGAGAGGTGTGGAGAGAGCGATGGGGAGAGGAGGGAAGAGAGAGGGAGGGAGATAGCGACAGAGTTAGAGGGAAGAGAGAGAGAGAGAGTGATGAGGGGGAGAGGTAGAGGGAGGTGGGAGGGAATGATAGAGAGAGGAAGGAAGTGAGGGAGGACTCAATAGAGAGAAGGAGAAAGAGATGGAGTTGGAGTGGGAGAGAGAGGGAGGGAAGAAAAAAGACACAGAGGGAGAAAGGTGGAGAGAGAGAGAGAGAGAGAGAGAGAGAGAGGGGGGAGAGAGATATTGAGAGAGAGTGTGCATATTTGAGGGTGAGATAGAGAGAGGGAATAAGAAAGAGACACATTAATACAAATATAGTTATTATATAACTAGCATAGATCCATCTTAACCTCGAATCTATCAAGCATTGAGAGTGATCAAATCCCTTGAGGTGTAATCATTTCCTCAAGTTTTGCACTAAAAAAAGAGGTTTGCACCTCGAGAAATTTGATCCCTTTTGGCGTTGGATAAATTCGACGTTAAGATGGATCTATGTTGGTTATATAATACTATATAATATCTACATTTGTATCTATGTGTCTCTTTCTTATTCCCTCTCTCTATCTCACCCTCAAACATACACACTTTCTCTTCATATCTATCTCTTTCTCTCCCCCTCTCTTCATCTCCCTCTCTCTATCTTAACCCTGAATCTATCTAGATTGAGAGAGATCAAATCTCTCAAGGTGCAAACTTTTTTTTTTGAGTGCAAAACTTGAGGAAAGGTTTGCACCTCGAGAGATTTGATCGCCGAGAAATTTGAGGAAAGGTTTGCACCTTGAGAGATTTTATCGCTCTCGACGCTTGATATATCTGAGGTTACGATGGATAGAGGCTGGTTAAAAACTATAGACTATTTCAACTATTATTATCATTAAAAATTCCACATACCACTTAAATGAATGAATTTGAGATTAGTAGAGAAAATAATTGCCCTCAAAGGTAAAGATGTAATGTTTAACATTTTGGCTCGAGATAACATAGTAATAATAATAAAAACTTTATAGTTGATGGTTTTTCCCATAATATTCTTAATCCATTATTTTTTCTATAATATTTTTTGATATAATTTATTTAAAAATTAATAATTAAACCAACCTAAATTCATTGCACATAGAAATCAAATCTTTTCTCTTTCCCCAATTTAATCGATCCATAATTAAAATAAATCTAACTAATAACCAATTTTCCCACCACTCTTTAAACCTAATTGAAAATCATATATATTACCGACATTCTCCAAATATACATTGCTGGGCTAGGGTTTCATATCGTGATTCCAATCAGTCTTGTTTTTGCTTAGGCTAGGTTTTAATGTTGTTTTACCAATCAGTCTGGTCTGCCGTTCGAATCTGCTTCTACTCAGAACCCTGAGAATCAATGGAGGTAGGCTATGAAAAGCCGCTCAAAGAGAACTCCCACTGCTTGATGGGTGCGAATTCGTTCAAAACAATAGGGTTTATAGCAGAGCAGAACAGTGCTTCAAACCCACGGCGTTTGATATAGTGGTATTGTCCCGTAAGTGTTAGTGGTTGCTCCAACAACATCCATGAGGTCATTTGCTCTTCGAATTTTTCCACATATTCTGAATTCAAATTTGGAGAGAGGCTTAAAGTTTGGAGAGAAAATGGCTACATAGATGTTGTTCGGAATAGTTCAGTTGAAGAGGAATCTTAATCAGGTGTTATTGAGAGCAACAAGGGTTTACAAAATCGCAGGAGTATCGTACATAGGCTCCGGAAAAATGGTTGGAAGACCCAGAGGTTAGAAAGAAAGATCTAGGGTTTACAGGCAGTAGAAACGTCGTTTATGAAGGTTAACAAGCTGGAGGAAAGTGAAGATGATTAGCCGAATCCTATTTGGAACATATAAGGTTATGAAGGTTAACAAGCTGGAGGAAAGTGAAGATGATTAGCCGAATCCTATTTGGAACATAGAAGGACGAGGAGGAATAAACGTAGGCGGAGGCTGTCAAAGGAGCTTCAGTGTGTTTCTTCGGATGGTGCCAACGGTGTATCTGCTGATCCTGGTGATTGGAAGAGCAGACAAGAGAGTATGGAGTACTCTGTGATATCGACTCTGAAAAAACAAGGAGGATGAGGAAGAGCAGGATGCAGTCAGAAAATAGCTATAGGATGCATGATAGGAGCACAAGTTTCCTTGTTTTGAGATAGCACGCATCATAAGCATGGCTGTAAGCATTTTTTCAGGAGAAATATTTGAGTAAAACTGGATGGACAGCACAAGCAAGCACAGGAAGTCGGGACTCCATTATAGAGACATCCTATTCCAGGTATGAATTCCTAAACTGTGTTCGAATTCAACATTATTTAAGGTTCTCTATTTGGCTGGATCTATGCATGATATCATAAAACATTCAATTAAGTGCACGGTTGTCTAATCTTACATATATTCGAAAGTGTCACTTTCAAGGTAACAGCTGATTCCTCTACATCGAGATACCTTGATAGGTATTTTATGCAGTTGATATCAACTTGGCTGCCTTACCTGATCATAGTTCAATATTAGATTTGCTTATGGTAATACGTGGGTTGTAAGTACAGTCCAACCATTGTAAAGCTTTGAAGTTGATCATGAAGAAATGCTGGGCTGTTGAGACTAGCTCGTTCGATGTAATTTGCTTATACTTTTGTTTTGGTGTTTTTTTCTCTTAGTTCATTTTTTTGCGCAGCTAGAAAGATCTATATCTAAATCAGACCGACAATCTGGTACCGGTATAGTACATACATTAATCCATCAGGATTTTGGTTCAGGTTGTGCCCATGTCTGGGGTTCTCCCTCCGTTTTATATACTCCATATTCCTGGCTTCAGAATTGCAGAACTTCCTTGATCTTGAAACAGAACTTCCATGGCAAACAAAGCATTTGAAGCAGGTTGAGAGACTGGTTTTGTTTTCTGATCTCTTTACAGGCTTTGATACTATATTTATCATCATAAAAGCTACCTGTAAGTAAATAGTGCAGATATTAGACCATACAGTAAGCTGGCACTCCATGCAAGCTATAGTAGATAAGACTTGTAATCGTTTTGTTAATAGATGCACAACATCTCTCATCCCTTTTGTTTTTCATTGAGCACATGAGGTTTTCAGTGCAAAGATCCTCACGTTTCAGGTGCAGCACTGGCCCGCCCAGGCTACAAAAACCATTTCATGATACCAGTAATGATCCATAAATCTATTTTGAATTTCTTGTTCATGGCATCTCTGATCCCACCAGTCGTCAAGCTCCTGAGTCTCTGAATGAGGCTGCAGACAATCAATGTCACCCTTGTCAGCTGAAGGGTATGTTCGTTTACTACACTGGGTTTCCTATCCAGTTTAGAACTTGCTAGAGCAGACTATAGTTCTGTTGCTTGGTTTGCAAATGAAGTGGTAATCTTTCTACTCCTTCTGTAGAGAAGTCTATTTCTATTGCTCGACCTTTGATCCAGTTTACTTTATTTCAGGGGAAGCAATCTTTACTGGATGCTGTTTCATTCAATATATAAACTATAGTTTCAAAATATCCTTCAATTACTATTGAACAGAGAATATTGGATCTGCAAAAATTAATTCCCTTGACCATGCAATCATTTCTGTTCGGTTATTTGTTGCCTTCCCATTTGAATTTCAGATAATTGAAAATTATTTTTGGTCTTCATTATTTCTGTTGATATCACCACCAGTACGCTCACCTGAGTTTGCACTAGAAGCATTGCCAAATTTTAATTTATACCTCTTTGACACAGGTGGGTTCGAAGGAGACTGTGGACTGCTTGTACCCAAATCTGTCCATTCATGCAAAACAGAATCTAATCTTCTTGGAGTAGGAGATAGTATTTTGTTCAAAAGGAGAAAGAGACTCTAGGATATCTTGGGTATCTTGGGCGATATGCGCCTGTGTTTCTTGGATGGTTCTCATCTGATTTTAGCTCAAATTTGGGCTGGATCCTATGGCTTCGTGTTAATTATTTTTGGGTTTCGTTTTTATTCTCTCTTAGTTTTTAAATAGGTCATAAGTTAAATGACATGAAAAAGGAGTTGACTCTGCACTATGCAGATGGAATTTTGATAATTTATGGTCCATGGACCTTTTGGCCATTTGCTCGAGGTTTCTTTAATTGCCTATGGAAAAGTGCACTTTCACTAAAATTGACTGTTTGTTTTGACCAATCAAGTGCTGCTGGATGTTGAAACAAGATATATAGTCACTCTCATCTGCTTTTCAATATCTCTTAGAAACCTGAGTTTTTCAATGATAACCAAATGAATGTTGCAATGTTGGGTCTAAATCATCTTCCACAAAAATGTTAAATTCTTCTTTGAAAAGGTGTAGGTATGCTTGCTTGCTTGCCTTCTACTCTCCTCCTTTGTGTGGCCCAAAAGTAATAATTCTAAATTCGTTTCTATGCTATCCTTTCCCATGCTATCCCTACATGGTTCCATGGAATTGTTTCTATGACTATAAAGACCTCCACTGACCTATACTAAAAAGTATCCTACGCTACATCATTTGTGAGGATTTGTTTATGATAGCATATAAGCCCGAATATACTATGCTCTTTATATCAATGGGGTGGCCAGAGGGGTAATGGCCCTCCTACTAACCATAATAGTTGATTGCTTGTGGGGCAAGTGTGTTTACTTGATCGGCCTTCCTGTCTACTATGGTGAAAAAACATTTAATTGGCAATAGCCTCTGATATCCCTTTAGCATGTTATCCTAACATATTGTTGATCAATTAATTGTTATTAATGCCAAAGGGATGTCTAGTTGAAGAAGAAAATTGTATAGTCTTAAAGAGGAGTTTAAGCCCTTTCCAACGAGTATTTGTATGCCTCCTAACTTGTTGAAGAGAAATTAAATTTTTAAGTTGAAATATATCTATTTCTGGCAGATAGGCTCATATCTCATGAACCTTGTGAAGTGAAGAAGAAGCACTGGTTTTGGTTTCTAGTTTCTTTGGGTTTTGGGTTATGGTTTAAACTTTATAGTGACACTGTTCAGTGTTGATCAGATTTTGAGGTTTCCTTTTGAGCTATCCTTGGAGGACAGAACTTGTGTTAACTCTAGCACATATGTAGTCCTAAAATTGGCCAGGCATTGGAGGAATTTCAGCCTATCTACAGCTCAGAATTTTGGCCTCTTTTAGGCCTACATCAGACAAGAGTTGGGCCCCTTAATGTGAATTTCAGCCATGTGGAAAAACAAATTCTAAGGCCTATGAAATTCGACCCCGAGGCCAGAACTTCGGCCCCCTTTTGTGGCCTGTGGTATCTCAATTTGAGACAGGGTTTTGGCTTCCTGTCACAGCTTGGGTTCTGAAGCAAAGAGGTATATTTGGGCCTGGTTTTTTAACCTTATTTGGAGTAGGCTTTGGATAAATTTTTGAGGAGACCTTGGGTTAGTTTTTGGACAAACATTGGATCCGTTTTGAAGACCTTTGTGTTGGCATTATGGTACAGGATTAGAGCTATGGCATAGGTGTTGTCCTTGATGGCAACTCTATCTGGTGACAGATCTCAGTTCAGGCTTTCAGAATGAAGGAAAAGTCATATACGCAGGTTCATCTAGACAAAGTCGCGTATACATGCGGGTTGGATGTTTCGAAGGCGCATATGCGTATACACGCACTTTCATGCAAGGAAAAGTGTGTATATGTTGGAAAACTTACCTTTGGTCCGTGGTAGTTAGTCCTTGGTATTTGAACCTAAGGTTTTGGACCATGGTATCTCGTCAGAAGTGTTGCCCCCAAGTATTGAGCCCGTGGTATTGTGTTATTATGGTTTTGGTTCGTGGTATTGAGAAAGGCCTAAGACTATAAAAGAGGGAGGAGATCATTTGGCAAAGCATCTTTGGAATCAATTGAATATGTAACTTGTGCTACATCTGAAAGTTTTGTGATTGGGGTTATGGTGCAGATCTGGATCTGAATGAAGGAAGAACCTAAGCGCATAAAGAAGGATAAGATCTATTGATGGGTCATAATCTTTAAGGCTTGAATGATAGTATATCTGTATGATCTTGATCTGTTCTGTAAGGCGCACGCTTGATCTATAAATCTGATAATCTGGGTTAACTTGTATTTGATTGTTTGAAATAGCAAATTATCCTTTATAGATATGTACGCACGTTCAGTGAAGCGAAGATGCGTATACACGCAGGTTCAGCAAAGGAAAATGGCGTATACACAGGTTGCTCCACATACAGGAGCGTATACACGCACGTTTCAGGTTGTTTAAGTAGCGTATATGTATTTTATTGTGATCTAGCTCCCTCTGTTTGTTGCTGCAGTGTTCTGGGTTCAAAATTTGGTATATGGTCACTGTTACTGTGTTCTGGGTATAGCTATCAGAGAAGTGTTAATTGTGAATCAGTTTGTTCGGTTGAAAAGGAGTTTGGGTAAAGCAGAAATTTTGATGATTGATTGATGTTCATGGATCCAGTCTGAAAATTTATGAAACGTGGTCCCTGGAAGAAAGAGAAAGTTGTAGCCTTCAGTAGGCCAGCACCTACGTACTAGTATCTTGGCTAGTACAAGAGCTAAGGGTGTTGTAGCTCCCTTCTAGGAGAAGCTGGAAAACGAGAGAGGGTTGTAGCTCTCTGCAGGTTGTAGCCTGCGTACTGGTAAAGGACTGCACCAGTACATTGTAAAAAGAAGTTTCTAATTAAAAGAAGATAGAGACAAATTGCAGCAGGTGGTTTTCACCCACATTGGGTTTCCACCTTATATCTTGTGTTCTTGTGTGTGTGACTGTCTTCTGTTATGCTTTTACTGGTTTGGTTACTGTTTATTTCACTCAGATACACAGATTAATAATCAAGATTTGAAAGATAAAGTAAATTATAAGTTTGCATGGTATACGCGGGTTTCATTCTACATAATTGCGTATATATGCGGGTTTGATTAATTGAAGTAGCGTATATCTTTTGAATTTTGAAAAGGGAATATTTGGCTTAATAATACTAATTCACCCCCCCTTTCAGTGTTATTTCCAACAATTGGTATCAGAGCCAAGTCCTTCTGAAGGAGCTTAATCGCTTGAAGGAAGATTCATCATCATGAGCAACTACGAGAGAGAAGCATCTGTCAGGCCACCGATCTTTGATGGGACAAACTTCGTATATTGGAAGGTAAGAGTTATTGACTATCTTCAATCTCTTGGTACAGAAGTGTGGGATAACATAGATACAAGGTACGCTTTTCCATCAACAATTCCTACATATCCGGCTGAGAAGAAGAAATATGAAACAAATGCAAAGGCAGTCAATACCCTATTAGGATGTCTATCTCAATCAGAATTCGTGAAGGTTATGCAGTATAAATCCGCAAAAGAAATATGGGACAAGATTGTTCTGAGCTACGAAGGAGATGAACAGGTAAAACGAGCAAAACTTCAAACCCTCACGATTCAGTATGAAAAGCTCAGAATGCACAATGATGAAAGTGTGGCTAACTATTTCCTTCGTGTAGATGAGATTGTTAATTGTATGAAAAACTTGGGTGAAGAAATAAAAGAGGCTGTTGTGGTTGAAAAAGTTCTAAGATCTTTGTCCCCTAGGTTTGAATCTAAAGTTTCTGCAATAGAGGAAAAGGAGAATCTACGAAATCTTACCATGTCACAGCTACACGAGATTCTAACTGCTTATGAAATGAGGAAAGGAGGACCATCAAACAGGAGAGAAGCAGCTTTCAAGGCTTCAAGCAAAGGAGACTACTATGAGTTAGGACATGCATCAGAAGAGGAAGAAGAATCAAATTTTGTCAAGATTCTTCAACGAGGTACTGGAAGATTCAGAGGTAAGTTACCCTTCAAATGCTTTGCTTGTGGGAGAGTCGGTCACTATGCTGCCAAATGTCCTCATAAGGATAAAGGGAAGGACCCTGTTAGATGGAACAAGAAACAGAATGCAACTAAGAAAAGTTACTACACTCATGAAGATAGTGATGGTCTTTCAAATAGTGATGAAGATGAACGAGGTAATAACTATAAACTTTTAATGGCTTTTGAAGATGATGATGACATGGATGCTATAAATGTAGATGGTTTTTATGAAGAAATTTCTAGACTCAAAGTATGTTTAGAAGAGAAGAATGTGACCATTGAGACTTTGCAATTCCAACTTGATGAAAAAGAAAAATTTCTTGAGAAGTTAGAATGTGAAATTGTTGGTCTTAGAAAAGAAATTGAGAAAACAAAGGCTCTTAATCTTAAATTTGTTAAAGGATCTGAAACTTTGGATGAGATTATCAATGTACAGTGTTCTCCACTAATCAAGACAGGTCTAGGGTATAATGGAGAAGCATTTGAAGCATCCACCTCAAAGAGTTATCTCGATGCAGCAAGGAGGAATGTGCAAAAGCCCAATGGAGATCACCAGGTAAAACAGGGACGAATTACATCAAGAATAAACAAAGACTACCAGGTAAATCAAGGGCAATCCACCTTAAGGGTGAACAAAAGCTACAATCAGCCACAGGTAAGATCTTCTCAATTTGCCTCAAGAATGGATGACAATAGAAACTACAATCATATGGCTGGTAGATTTAATAATCGCAGAAGTTTCTTCAATGGCCAATGTTTCTCTTGCCATAACTTTGGTCACAAAGCAGCTCAATGTGTTGCCTATAAGACAATCATGACTAGAGAAGCTCAAAAACAAAGAAGTATGACTGGAATTACGAAAATGACCTATAATAACTTTTCGGCCTTTGAAAATGAAATTGAATGTTCTATTTGTAATAACTTCGGTCATGAAGATTCTGGATGCAGGAGCAGGTTTCGGCAGACAGAGGAACAAGCCTTAAGCACCAGAACATGGAGAATAAAGGAACCACAACAAGAAAGATGTGGGATAGCTTTTTATGCAGAATGACAGGAAAATCAATGGTACATTGACAGTGGATGTTCAAAGCACATGACAGGTGATAAAGAAAAGCTTGAATCGTATAGTGTTTTAGAAAAGGGAAAGAAAGTCTCTTTTGGAAATGATACCCTTGCAGTTATAAAAGGAAGAGGCACTGCTCAATTGAAGGAAAAGGTCAAAGCTGGAAATGTTTTGTATGTTGATGGCTTGAAGCATAATCTTCTGAGTGTCAGTCAGATGTGCGATCAAGGAACCGAGGTAATATTTCGATCAAATGGATGTAGTGTTCGTGATATTGATATAGGAGAAACAGTGATCAAAGGCAAAAGAACTCCAAATAATTTATACATATTTGAAGAAGGACAACAACAATGCTATTTGAGCAAGGATGATGAACACTGGTTATGGCACCGGATGTTGGGGCATCTAAGCTTTTAACAAATAAGGAAAGCATGCAAATACCAGGCAGTTCGTGGTCTTCCAGATATCAAAATTCCAGACAACACAATATGCAAATCATGTCAGTTTGGTAAGCAAACTAGAATTAACTTCCCTGAGAAGGAAGGATCAGCTAGCAGGCCTCTTGAACTAGTTCATACAGATGTATGTGGTCCATCTAGGAAAAGGTCACCTCGAGGAGAAGAATACTTTATATTATTCATTGATGACTTCTCCAGGATGGTTTGGATAGGACTTATGAAGCACAAAGATGAAGCATTCGAAAAATTCAAATCTTTCAAAGCCTTGGTTGAAAACGAATCAGATCACAAAATTAAATGCCTCAGGTCTGATAGAGGTGGGGAGTTTACCTCAAATGAATTTTTCGATTTTTGTGAAGAACATGGAATAAGAAGGGAATTCTCTACAGCTAGGACTCCTCAGCAAAATGGAGTGGTGGAAAGAATGAACAGAACGGTTCAACAAATGGCTCGTGCTATGCTTGATGAGTCTGGAACTCCCACAACCTTCTGGGGTGAAGCAGTTTTTGCTGCAGTGGTTATTCTCAACAAAACAAATGTCCGGGTAAATAGCACTCAAACTCCTCATGAGCTTTGGTATGGTGAGACTCCTTCGGTAAAACATTTCAAATTTTTGGAAGCAAATGCTATATTAAGAATAATGATGAACATCTTGGCAAGTTTGAACCTAGAGCAGATGAAGGCATTCTTCTTGGTTATTCTCCCCACAGCAAAGCATATATATGTTACAATAAAAGACTTGGAAGAATTGTTGACAGCATTGATGTTGTGGTTGATGAAAAAGGAAACATTCCTAGGCAAGTAAATTATGAAAATATCGAAGAAGATGAAGACTACCCTCCAAATCAGACCGATGATGAAGAAGAACCTCAAGAGGCACCAGAGGAACAGATGAGGATATAAGAGAAGACTCCATCTAGGTATGTTCAGAGGAATCATCTAGAATCTCAAATTTTGGGGCAGAAAGAGGCAGGTATACAAACAAGAAGAACAATTGCAGAAGCCTCAAGCTATTTGGCTTTGCTCTCCTCCACTGAACCACAAAATGTAAAAGAGACATGCAAAGATGAATGCTGGGTCAAGGCAATGGATGAAGAACTTGAGCAAATAGAAAAGAACAACACTTGGGAGTTGGTTCCTAGACCAAAAGATAAGAATGTCATAGGGACAAAATGGATCTTTAAAAACAAGTTGAATGAAAATGGAGAAGTGATTAGAAACAAGGCCAGACTTGTGTGTAAAGGGTATGCTCAACAAGAAGGAATAGACTTTGAAGAAACTTTTGCTCCCGTTGCTAGACTTGAGGCCATCCGAATTTTCCTTGCTCTCTCAAGCTTTCAAAAGTTTAAAGTATTTCAAATGGATGTGAAATCAGCCTTTCTGAATGGAGACTTAGAAGAAGAAGTGTACATTGAGAAACCAGATGGCTTTATTCTTGGGAATGATCCAAATCTTGTATGCAAACTAAAAAAGGCTCTCTATGGTCTTAAACAGGCTCCAAGGGCTTGGTACTATCGTTTGGACAAATATCTTCATCAACAAGGATTGTCAAAAGGATCAGCAGATAGCAATCTTTATATAAAAATTGAAAATGAGAAATTGCTAATACTTGTTGTGTATGTAGATGATATTATCTTTGGCAGCAATGAAGAAGCTATGAGTCAAAGCTTTGCCTTGGTGATGCAGAAAGAATTTGAAATGTCCTTGCTTGGAGAACTGACATGCTTTCTTGGATTGCAAATTCAACAAAATGAAGGCGGTATCTTTTTGTCTCAAACCAAGTATCTCAAGCAGATCTTGAAAAAATATGGCATGGAGGATTAAAAACCTGTGTGTACCCCTATGGTTACAGGATGCAGCCTTAGTGCAAACGATGAATCTGCAGCAGTGCATCAACCAACCTATAGATCCATGATTGGAAGTCTTCTTTATTTGACAGGTACTCGACCAGACATCATGCATGCAGTGGGAATAGTTGGAAGATTTCAGACAAATCCTAAAGAAACCCATCTTCAGGCAGTAAAGAGAATTTTCAAGTATCTTCAAGGAACTCAAAACTATGGCTTATGGTATCCTAGAGATACAGATTTCACTCTACATGCTTATACAGATGCAGATTGGGCTGGAAGCGTGGATGACAGAAAGAGCACAAGTGGTGGAGCATTCTTTATGGGTTCCAGATTAGTAGCTTGGTTCAGCAAGAAACAGAGTTCGATTGCTTTATCTACAGCTGAAGCGGAATATGTGGCCGCTGCATCTTGTTGCACTCAACTTCTTTGGATGATGCAAACCTTGCAGGACTTTCAAATCACTTGTACACCACCTATCTCCATTTTATGTGATAATACAAGTGCAATCAGCGTTTCAAAGAACCCAGTCATGCATTCAAAAACTAAGCACATACCAATCAAGTATCATTTTCTTCGGGTGTTGGTACAAAAGGTCAAGTTGGAGTATGTACCTTCTAAAGAACAAGTTGATGATATTCTCACCAAACCACTACCCAGGGAGACTTTTGAATACCTCAGACAGAAGCTGGGGGTAGTTGATGCATCATCTTGCTGTTAAATCCTGTCTATTTCAAAGAAAAATGGGTGTACGCGAGTTGCCTGAGGAGGATCCACGTACATACGCAGGTTTGTGCAGAGATAGTTGCGTATATGGAGGCTTGATGGATATCAGTAGGAACAAGGTATCAGTACGCACTTTCATGCAAGTATATGCATACGCACTAGTCTGAAAATTGATTGATGTTCATGGTTCCAGTCTGAAAATTTATGAAACGTGGTCCCTGGAAGAAAGAGAAAGTTGTAGCCTTCAGTAGGCCAGCAGCGACGTACTAGTATCTTGGCTAGTACAAGAGCTAAGGGGGTTGTAGCTCCCTTCCAGGAGAAGCTGGAAAACGAGAGAGGGTTGTAGCTCTCTGCAAGTTGTAGCTTGCTTACTGGTAAAGGACTGCACCAGTACATTGTAAAAAGAAGTTTCTAATTAAAAGAAGATAGAGACGAATTGCAGCAGGTGGTTTTCACCCACATTGGGTTTCCACCTTATATCTTGTGTTCTTGTGTGTGTGACTGTCTTTTGTTTTGCTTTTACTGGTTTGGTTACTGTTTATTTCACTCAGATACACAGATTAATAATCAAGATCTGAAAGATAAAGTAAATTATAAGTTTGCATTGTATACGTGGGTTTCGTTCTACATAATTGCGTATATACGCGGGTTTGACTAACTGAAGTAGCGTATATCTTCTGAATTTTGAAAAGGGAATATTTGGCTTAATAATACTGATTCACCCCCCCTCTCAGTATTATTTCCAACACTTTGAAAGCAACCCTAGAAGTGGTCCCTTGAAGCAAAGTTGAAGAATCTTTGTGAAGTAGACTTGGAGAGTTTTAGAGCAGAGTTTTAAGTAGACTTGAAGAACCATTTTGAACAGACTTTGGATCCTCTCTTGGAGCAAACTTTGAACAGATCTTGGAGCAGAGTTTGAACAAACCTTGAAGATTTATTGTAGCAGCGTTGTTTTAGCTTTCTTGACCACTTGTTGGAGGAGATTTGAAGGTGTTTTTGGATAGAACTTGGTGACTCGTTGAAGAAAACTAGAAGACATCATTTTGTAGCAGACTTTGGAAGAATTCCATCTTTGTGTAGCAGTTTTTGGAAGAATTCTTTGAAGGATTTCGTGCAAACCTTAGAAAAAGACTTGAAGGCATCCTTGGGCAAGTTTTTTAGCATCTTTGAAGCAAAATTTGGAAAACATTTTGGAGAAAATTTTGGAAAGCATTTTGGAGTATTTTTTCTCCATGGATGTTCTCTACCACAGTAATTGTTTAAAGATGCTCACCATATCATTGATCACTCTCTTTTGTGCCAAAACAATGGAACTTTGATGAACAGGCATGGTCGAGATGTCAGATTTAATGAATAACATTCCGCCTCCTAAGGGTAGTGATTTGTTTGCCCCATTGCTGATTCATTCCTTATTTTATTGGTAGCATTTATTTATTTCTTTGCAGTATGTCTTTTAACTGATAGAGGAAGTCCCAGGTAAAACGTATGCATAATATCTTCTTTTAAGTCTCAACATTGTCAGGATTTGTCTTTTCAGTCCCAACATTGTCAGGATTTGCCTTTTCAGTCCCAAGCTTACATTCATGAAAGAAAATTGATTTGTCTCTGTTAATGGTAGATGGTCTGGCCTATGGGTCTCTTAAATATTTTGATGGCATTGTTTATTGCTGCAGCTTCTTTTGGATTGTCAGATCCTAAAAGTAGTGTATCTTTCAATGTTATCAAGATTCAAAACCAGGCTGGTCATTGAATCGGTAGACCCCTTGAACTGGGAATCGGTAAAAAAACCAGACGAAACTAGATTGACCAAACATACTTAAAGTATTAAAAAAACCCATATATATTCATGTGCATCCATATACATTCAAGCGATTTATATGCAAATATGAATTTTTTTCCGTTTATATAGCAAGAGTGCATAATACCAAAATAGCACCCAGTGCAATGCATCTATGAAGCAAAATACATCAAGATATAGGCTCTAAATGGCCTATGGAGTCCAAAATTAAGCATAGTACTCAACCCCTACTTGCATAACCAGTTCATCCAAAAGACAGAATAGTAATTGCACATCCTTCACTTGATTAAATGCTTCTACAAATTTAAAAAACATGATGTCTTTTGGGCAAGCAATTAAGAGATTTAAAATGGTGCAAGTTTTTCCATCAATCTATCCTCTAGAGACAATTGTGCACCTTATTTTGGTCCATGGGTGCTTGTACTCTATAAGGTACTCTTTTATTCTTTGGACCTCATTTGGTACAAGTGATCCCCTAATATCATGAAAACCAGGGCCTTTGAAGCTTGAATCACGTGCAGTCATAGCATTAATCAGAGGTTGATAATATGTAGAATTAGCAACATTGAAAGGTATTATTGCATCATACCACCATCTAGCAATGCATTCCCAAGCAACTTTCTTCTATTTGGTATCAATGGTGGGTTGGGCACTAGGGGTGGTGTGAGGTACAAAGAAATAGTCAAGATTTCTTGCACATACCCTTCTCAAAGTAAATGAACTAGGGCCAGAAGCTCATCTCCAAGTCTAATAGGGAAACTAGAGAAATCTTCAAAACTTGGGATATGTGCTTCAAGATCAGGGTTGATGAAAGGAGCATCATCATTTTTACTTTTGCTGATCTCCTTTTTAACTTTATTGTTCTTGCTCTTGCTCTTTTCTGCTATGTAGGCTTTGATCAAACCCATCATATGATTCTTTAGGTCATCAAAGACTTTCTCACAATGTTCTACTTGGCCTCTGCAATGAGCTGTGTTCCTTAATTCTATGGATTCCTCCACCTTCAATCACCTTGCCACAGTAGTTGCAAACTTTTTTGAATTTTCCATCATCATTCAAATGTTAATGTAACTATGTTGGATCATTGTTGCTTTTAGGGGCAATGACAACCTATACAACGACAAAAAAAGAATCTGCATGCAAAGGCCTAGCAATTCTTACTTTTTAGGGAAAACAATTAAGAGAAATACAAGAAAAAATAAAATAGAAATTTGCATAGAAATCCCTAGCTTTCTAGGGTGAGAAAAACAATAATTTATGAGACATACAAATAAAAATTTAAATAGAGATCTGCATAGAAAGCCCTAGCAATTCTTACTTTCTAGTGTTAAACAAAATATTTTCTAAGAGAAATACAAGGAAAAATTAAAATAGATATCTGCATAGAAAACTCTAGGTTTCTTTTTAATTCATAAAGAAACAAACAACATTTTTTAACAGAAAAATAGAAGATGATTAGGTGCATTGACATACTTGGAGAAGTCTTCCAAAAATTAAGAACAATTGTTGCTCCAAACAACAGCAAAAAGCTGCTCTAAAAATCTATCCAAAACCCCTTCTGTCACCTCCAAAAATAGCTGAAAGTAACTCCACAATTTTTGACAATTTTTTTTGAAGCAACTTTCAATTTCTTCAACAAATTTTCTGTAGCTCATCTCTTTAACCACCAGCTCCCCAAATCTGCACAAAAACCTCCCAAGAACAGCCCTGCAAAATAGCAAATATCTCTCCAAAACCCACTCAAACATCTCAATTCAAGATATTCAAGAAACTTGAATGAATAGTGCGAGTGAAATAGATGAGGCGACTTTAAATAAGTTTGAGAGGGGCTGGAGTTTCCATTTTTGTGGGCCAGTGGTCAAGTAAGAGAGAAAAAAGAAAAAGCAAAACAAGCCCCTCGTGTTGTGTTGTATGTGGCCTTATCGAACCGACTGGTTGAGTGAAATTTGCTGGTTAGGTACCAGATTTGCCAAAAATAGTTCCTGAGGCCAGTCCGAACCAGTTTTGCCCTCCAACCAGTCGCACTGGCCAGTTCAGACAAACTGAGTCCGATTTTGATAACACTAGTATCATCTTCAAATTGAAAATCGGAAATAGGGTTAGATGACATTTTTGAACCTTCCAATTGTTGTGATGATGGGCATAGAGATTATTTTGCTAAGGGTGTTAATTTTATCAACCTTGACGACTGGCAATTTATTACCTATCAAATCACTTCTAAATTTATTAATTGTGGATTTGCTGAATGACAACATTGTTGGAATTTTAATAGGTAAGTAAAAGATAAAAACAACGGAAGCAAAATTTTACAATGTCATACACATGCACATACAAAATTATGCCTTTCACATCTGTAGCCCGTTAACTTTAGTTTTATAGCATATAAGGCTTTCCTTCTTGGGAAATTAAATGCCCACTGAGAAAATTACAAACAACAAAGCTTGGAAACTTTCCAACTAATAAAACCTTTTTACTGCTTAGTTCTGCAGCAAAAATCTGCGAAACCTGTCCTTCAATCTTGTTGGCTGCTGGATTCTTTTCCCTTGTTGCCCCTCTTGTTCCCTTCCTATGGAATCTGCACACTTGAATGAATGTTCTCCACCCAATCACTGAGATCCTCACTATTTCACTATCTTGTGATCACTTGATGTGTCTTTTCACTTATCCTTGCCTTGCTTTTGTAAGTTTGAGTTATTGTTTGAATCCATAGCTATAATCTCCAAATGAGTGATGGTTAAGATTAGATCTCAACTTTATTTGAGATTTATCTAATCACTAATGCTAATTACTTTGCATTGCATTAGATTAATTCACTTTTTCTTGTAAAAAAGGAAATTACTTAAATAATTTCTTTAATTAAAGTAATGTGCTAAGATTAAAAGTCCTTTGGAGGACTTCCACATGTATAGACGCTTAGGCCTTTGTGGAAGTATCTATACGATACTATCATCATCAACAGTCCCTCTTAGTGAGGAAGGTACTTATGGAAGAACCCTTTGGAACTAGCTTTCCTTTCGATTTTGGCACATTGTCCCATGCATCATCCTTCACCACGGCTTTCCTTAAAACCTCCTGGTCTGTTGCCTCTTCAATGACGCTATTGATTAATGTCATTTAATTCAAAATTTATTTGAAGGCTTGCTCTCCTTTAATGTGCTCGTAGGAGTATCCCTCAATGTTTGCTCAAACCACCTAGGTCTCCTGACATAATTGGAAAGAGCTAATGACTGCTTTCTACTTGAGGTAGACTTCTCGAATTGCAAGTTTATGATTGTTGTTTTCTAGCTTCCTCCTCTTCCCCACAAGCACATGGATGTATACCGGAGAAGTAAAGTTCCTCAAGTTTCCTATCTCTGACTCCAACCCTGTGAAAGTTTTCTTAGGAGTTTTGTCCCCCAATATCTTGTGAGGACTCCTGTTTGGCACAAATATCGCAGTGTTACATGCTTTTGCCCAAAGAAACATAGGCAGATCCTGGATATGTACCATATGGACCATTTCTTTCTCTTTGGACTCCCATTCTAGTGAGAGGGTTGGATGAGACTATCGTATCCTTCTTGATACCAGCGTCCTTGCAGAAATTCTTGAAGTCATTGGAGGTGTACTCATCCCCATTGTTCGACCTCAAGACCTTGATCTTCTTGTCTATTTGGTTCTCTACCTGGGCCTTGAAGACCCTGAACCAATTGGAGGCCTCATCCTTAGTCTTCATGAAGAAGATTAAGGTTTTCTTGGAATAGTCATCAATTAATTTGATATAGTACAACACTCTTTACACTTACACCACCAATATTGGTAAACACACATATGAATGAATGAGATCCAAGATCCCCATTGACTTACTGTTGCTGTTTTGAAAACAGCCTTGGTATTCTTGCCAAGTTCACACCCTTTGCAACACTCTGCTAGTCAATACTGGAATTTGGGAAACCAGTGACAATCTCCCTCAGGATTGGCAACACTGTGTAGCACAAGTGTCCCAACCTCCTGTGTGACGAATCACATAAGTTGTCACTACTATGTACTCATGTACCAAAGCCTGAACAGGTTTGCCTTTCAACTTGTATAAGTTGACCTCACTAACCACAATGGTCACTAGTGTGTCTAGGCTAGGATCTTCTTGATGGATGAGCACGTGCCCATTCCCTAACATGACCTCATATCCTTTGTCCTCCATCACCAAGACACAGGAAATTCTTCTACAATTCTGGTACAAACAACATGTCCTTGGCTTCCAACGTATCTTCCAACTTGAGTTGGAACTTTCTCCATTAGACTGCCAAGCAACTCCGATGCTTTTGTCATGTGGCATGATGCAGTAGTGTCCAAGTACCAAGCTCTTTTGGTGATGTTGCTGGTAGATAGACAAACACCAATGGGAAGTCCTCGAATTTTGCTGCAAATTCATCAAGTTGTACCTTTGTTGATGTGAAGTTGGGTCTGTGGTCAACGAGAGGTATAAGGTGAAGGGTGTTCATAACCTGAGGATTGTGGATTCGTCAACGTTCAGAGACAATCCTGGCACCAACCCACAGGCAACCACTATGATGCTCGGCAGGTAATTAAAATATTTTTAACATTACAATGTGGTTTCCATCGCTCTCTCTGTAAACAGAAGTGGATGTCGAATATAATATTGGTGTGGTGCGTGAATGCAGATATATAGGAGTGAAGATTCTACAAGGGTGGGCTGAATGAAGAAACCTTCCTCTTCCTCGCTGACATTGGCAGAAGCAATGCGTGTCGTACGTTGTAGAGCAGCGTCTTTGTTATAATTATAAGTATTGGCTTCACGTTAGTAAAAAATGCTCGAGCAGTCTATGTCGGGGATTTAGTTTTAACCTTCGATTATTAGTAGTGTCATTTAAGAACATATTTGTCGTTTGTATTTCTTGGCATTGTATGTAGTGGAATTTCATTTCACTTTTAAAATAAAAGTTAATTAATTTCTTTTTTACTTATTTCATTTTTTTTTACCTATAATGATAAAAAAGTTATATATAAACACTAGTTTATATAATACTTAATCTTTTACTTAGTTTAAATACTTTTAAATTAAAGTAAAATTTCTGAATTTAAGTGAATGTTAAAGTTTAGAAATTGGTAAATTTAGATTTTATTCATTGTTAAATTGAGGTATTTTGTTAAATTGTAATTATGCATTGCTAGTAAGTATGAACAACATTGTTGCCTATTTCATTTGTTCAAATATGAATTCATCTACCATAAGTGAGTTATGACCTAGAACTACTGAACTACTTTTGAATGGTTATTCCTTTTCTTCTTCCTATGTGAGAAAACATGTGAATAACCCAAAAGCATTTGGCATCAGTCAAAGTTCAACCCTTAAAAAACTACTAAGTATTTTAGATGCTCAAATTTTGTCAACATACACATGATGATGTAGTCGCATATAGTACTAGGTTTTGTCAACATACATATGAGATATAGGTGCTCAAATTTTGTGATCATACACATGATGATGTAGTCGCATATACTACTTGGTTTTATCAACATACATATGATGATATAGTCCTATATTAAGATTTTAGACATTGATAAAAGATATCTCAATAATCTTAAATATTACAAATTTATGTTTATTTAAAAATAAATCAATAATTAAATAAATAATGGATATAATTAAATTCAAATTATTAACAATATTATTAAAAAAATATTAATTTGATTAGAATTTCAAATTAATAAAAAATAATAATAAAACAAAAAAAAATCTTATAATATGTACAACATATTTTTCCCATTTTTTTTCATCTTCAATAACTTGCAATTCATTAATTAAATAAGTGAACTATCATTTATTACCAGTTTACATCATGTAAATTTTCTCACTGTTTTGATATTTGCAACTCACTATTTGAATATTTTTATCGTTGTGGATCATTCATATATATATATAAATAACTTAACTTAGTTCTTTATATAAATTCACATATAATTATAGGTGGATCATATATTCATATATATATATATATAACTTAACTCACATACATGTAGGGCTTCTCCCTTGTACATGTACTTTCAGATAGTCATTGAAATATTTAATTAGCATTTGCACCAGCAAACGCAGTAAGACATAAATTCAAAAAGCATTGTGACATATAAAGAATCATTGAAAATGAAAATTAGTAGGTGAAGGGTAAAGAGCTAGTACCCAATGTCTATTGCATTAAATAGGTCTTGTTGTTTTTGGAAACTCTTTGGCTATGACATCTGGCAGAAAAACTTCCTATTTTTAAGAGGTATGGAATGACTTCAACTAGAAGGAGATAATACTGAATACTATTGCAGGGATTGAGGAGGAGCAAAATGTTGTGCTTGTTAACTTCCTATTTTTAAGAGGCTATGGAATGACTTCAACTAGAAGGAGACAATACTGAATACTATTGCAGGTATTGAGGAGGAGCAAAATGTTGTGCTTGTTAGTATGATGAATAAGGGCAACAACTAAGAAGGGTTAAAAAGGGTTATCTACAGTCCTCCATTGTGGGCTTTTTCTGTAATCTTTTTGCTTCTCAGTGTGTATGTTAAGTCTTCAACACTCTATGGTAAGTCTTCAACACTCGCTTCTATTGACTTCAATCTGCATATTCTTAAAAGGCGTTTCTACTGCTGTTGGTATTCATTCTGTTGGCTCTCTTTAGTTCCCTTAGATGTAAGTGCACAAAAATCTTGGACTTATATGACATTGAATTATTGATAATGGGAGATAATAATCATAACAATTCTTTTATTGAATTCTTTGGGTTTTATGTCATTTTATCTCCAAAATATACAGATAATTTTGTTGGTTGGAACAAAGCTACAAGTTAAAATAACAGAGTTGGCCTTAGAAATTCAAGGGAGCCATGATATAGTTAAAGGAACCGGCCCAACTGTGCAGCCAACAAGTAAACTGTTTTGGTTCAATCCCCCTGAACTTATCCTTTTCTTGATCCATTTCACTCTTTTCCAGGTATCAAAATGATTTTCACTCTAAATTTCAATTAATAAATTGTATTTCTAAACCTTAAATGGTTCATCTTCAGGGCAAAAATGGAGTAAAAGTAAAGTATGTGATCTAACAATAACTATATATATATGCTTCAGAGAAAACGGATATATTTGTTAGAAACTCAACTCACCAAAGCGTGCGATTACTCACCGAACGACACGCATTTAGTTGACGAGCAAGAATGCTAACTATACTAATATGCACATGATCACTATATTAGAGAGATAGTTTGTTTTATGATAATATTATATTAGAGACAGAGTTTGTTTTATGATAATATTAGAAGATGTATATGAGAGATCCAAATCCGATCACATCGACAGAAGAGGAAAGTTTGTACGATAACATTTCAGAATTACATGATATAATTAGTACGAGGGCAAGCTTTAAATATAAAGAAAGCGATGCAATAAGACAAACAAGGACATATTAACGCATATCATAGATCACCACAGTCCATCCAGAAAGATATCAATTATCCCAGTGACACTACACACTGATATTATATATCTATAGTTTCCGACTACCCATTTCGAATCAGCGTAAATACTCTGCATCCGAAAATTTATACGTACCAGGAAATCAAAAAATTAATCTATGCAGATTTGTTGATAATAATTACGACTAGTCTCTAGCTTGCCCACTCATAACATGACTCAGCTTCCACGATGTTTCTCATTTTTGGCTTAAAATTACCTTAAATATGCTTCACCTCAGCTTTTCTATGCTTCACCTCAGATCTGGCGGTGATGATTATTACCAGTAATTAGTAGGGCAAAATATATCATATCACATTAACAGCGATCTATAATTATTACAAAACTTTCCCAACCTATATGCCTATATTTTGATATGGTTGCAGTATTTAATTTTCAATATCTGAGATATGTGGCCGACCAAATAATTGACCCTATTAAAATTAATAGCATAAGTAATCACGAAATTTATGATACAAACGAATATGGAGCTCCGCTCTACTGGAAAATGTTGGAAATGATGAATTCAAGATACCGCGTCGTATTCGGTTTTTCCGAATAGTAGGTAAAATTTCATTTCCGTCGGGAATACAAAGGACGTGGTAGATGTTATTAAGTCAGCCAACCATCCTGCTACCTTATAAAAGCTTATAGTGCGATCCACCTAGACTGAACGACAACATCAAAGGCCACAAACAACAGTTATTGCATATGTGCACGAGGGTGCACGTGGCCTGTCGGCCAGCATGGACAGCATCAGAGTGGGGCCCTGTTTACAGAATTTTCGTTTTCATCTCTTCCTAAACCATATTTTAATTTCTTTACATTCACATAGGCATTTAGATATTTGTTTTTGCAGTCAAACATGGTATCAAACTATATTTATTATTTTAAAAAAACCATATTTATTATTTAAAACTATAATAAAACTATTTTTGTTTTTGTTAGCATGGCCATGGTATATTTGTTTTAAAAATAAATTAAATTTTCATCTTTTTAACTATAAAAAGAATATGGATAGTTTAGACTAAATAATATACGAGTATTCCTTCTAGCATACATGATTTAATTGATAAAATCATATGTTTCCAAATATCGTTTTTAAGTTTCCTTTGTCTATTCCTATTTTGATTTACAATTGGCAAGATCATTATCAACTATTTAACATATTAAACGTGCCTTGAACGTGGATTATGAAACTTGGGTGTGCTTTTGAAAAGTCTTCCCTGCCACCATTCAACTGCACACGTGTTTGTGATTAGCTTCTGTCTTGGAATAAAAAATAAAAATGAAAGTGTTTTCTTGTGTAGAATTACACCCAGAACAATGATGGCTACTAGGAAACTCGACCTAGGTGCCTCATATTCTATTCTCACCATATCTCCAATATCTATTTAACTGGGAACTTCTAGGTTTAATAATTAATTGAAGGTTTCGTATCCGTGTTGAAAAAATATTCTATTATTGAGTTTGACTAATTAATATTAAAGTCTGTGCGGGAAATGAGTGAAACCATTCGAGAAGTAATGAAGCATTTTGATGCGGAGAATTCACAAGAAGCTCATATGATATTAGGAAGAGAAGGAGATGTGCACTTGCTTATCTAGGCACAAAGGAAAACATTAAGACAATTATTATGAACGAAGCGTTTATTTGAAGAATGATATATTAATGGAGAGCTAAATTGTCACCTTTAGAGTGAACATTAAATCCTCTGTCAATAGTATTGAATTAGTTCAGAGTTGAGCACAGATCATTTAGTTGCCAAAAAAAACATATACTATATGTACTACAGAATGCAAACTAGTAAGGAAACAATTAATCCAATTTTTTCTCTTATTATTTAACATAATAACAAACATTTACATAGATCAGAAAATTAATCCAAATTCAATTCCCAAATTACATTGAAAAAGTATTTAACTAACGACGTCACCTCCAAAACCACCAACACAAAATAAGGTTAATCGCAAACCTTTACAAGTTAAATAAAATTAGATTTAGTTTTGTTCTTGCAAATAATTGAATTTTTTAATGAGTAGTGAGATGCTTACTCTTTTTTCTTTTTTCTTTTTAGATGGTTACTCTTTTTCTTTTTTCTTTTAAATCGCGATCTTAACTTTTAAGAACATGCATTATGGTAGCAACTCCTAGAATACACTGATTTGAAGAAAATTTAAGTGCTCAATAAAGAATAAGAAATATAAAATCTCAACGATTGGGCACTTTGTCCTTTGCTTTACTCCGATCAACGGATTTTTGCTTTGCTTGATTTTTGCTTTACTTTATTTTTACAACATATTTTACGTGTTTGTCTCCTTAAATCCTGGGTGTATGTAAGTGGGCTGTGATATTGACTTCGAATGAAAATCGTCGAGAAACAGAGAGCAGAGGCACAGAAGCCATATTACATATACATCTCTGGAGGGTTATGTAGTGGAGAGATATGTGGTTATAAATATTATTATATTATTATATGCAGTAAATAAAAGTGTACATGCAATCGTTTTATTAGTGTTTAAATTTTTGGAAGCTATCATTCATATTGTTTTAGTATAGAAAAATATAAATAAATAAAAACAAGTCTTAGTTTATGGAATATTTTGGTGTTTCAAATCTATTCACAAGAATTCTATCTATATAATCATTTTCCATAATGCAATTAAATTTTTGGAAGCTATTATTCATACTGTTTATTGTAGGAAAATATAAATAATAATAAAAACAAGTTTCAGATTGTGGAATATTTTAGAGTTTGAAATCGACTTACAAGAGTTCTATCCATATAAACATTTTCCATACTGCAATTACAGTTACAGGGTAAACTTACTGTGCTATAAACTTATAAACATTTTCCATACTGCAATTACAGTTATAGGGTATAAACTCACTGCGCTATAAACTTAAACTTACTGGGTTGTCCCAAAGAATAAATTTTAAAATTACAAGCCTGCAATTACAGTTATAGGGTATAAACTCACTGCGCTATAAACTTAAACTTACTGGGTTGTCCCAAAGAATAAATTTTAAAATTACAATCTTGCTACAAATCTTGAAAGCCCAAAATCCTCTACTTTGACATGCAATTCCTCCTCCAACGGAATATTGGAATATTTTACATCTCTGTGGAAAGTAAGTGTCATGGGAAGTCTCTATACAAATTCTGAGACTTACATGCAATTCCTTGTCCAGTAGAATATTTGAAAATTTTACATCTCGTCTAGTAGAATATTTGAAAATTTTACATCTCTGTGGAAAACAGGCGGTTCATGGCAGTTAAGAAATGCTAAGCCCTGGCAGTCTCTATACAAATTCTGAGACGAGTATCCCAGTCTGGATCTTTATCCTTCTTCAGTTCCTGGGGAAGATAATCTGACAAAGTACCATTTGGAACATATTCATAAACAAAAAGCGGATCTGAACTTTGTGGAGAACTACAACCATAGAGACGAACCAGATTTGGATGATAAAAGGTCGAAAGAATCTGCACCTCGTTAATGAACTGTTTGAATCTCTTACAATTATCCTGATGCAGTCTCTTCACTGCCACAGCACAGACCATGCAAGAGTTTACCCAGATAAACCGAACCATATCCTCCATCTCCAACTTGATTCTTCTTGTGGAGGTCATCGGTTGCCTGTTTCAATACTTGGTAAGAGAAAATGGGTAGCGTATCTAGAAATGGAATATTCTCTGGAATATTTTATTTTGAATTTTTTTTTTTTTAAATTCAAAAAATGAAGGATATTAGGCGATTTTGAATTTGAGATAACTTTTGTATACGGAGTCTGTTTTTCGAACCGTTCGTGGCGCCGAAATCAGGAGGACGAGTTCTATCGGACCGTTTAAGTTCAAACCAATTCTGAGCATTTTCATTTTTGAGCATTTTTCGACACTTGGTCTTGAGCTCGTGATCAGACAGCATTTCCTCTCCCATATTAGAATCTTGCCAAAGAGTGTGAGAAAGTTGTCTGTAAAATTCTCAAAGAGATATGTTTTCTATTTTGCTAGTTGCATCTTGTACATGATATTTTTGCTGAAATATATGTAAAAAAAACAACAACAAAAACAAAACAAAATTCTATAATAAAATATAATTGAAAAAATAATAACATAACACCATATAAAAATCTTATTAAATTTTTATTGCAACATAAATACTTAACATAACGTATGTATTATCGAATGGGATGTTTACAAAATAAAACAAAAACTCAAAATACATAACCTATGTATTATCAAATGGGATGTTTACAAAAGGAAATCCAGGGAAAGCAGGATACGGAGGAGCATTCAGAGATCATAATGGTAATCCTCAATGTGTCTTCATGGGCTCGATAGGATGGGACACCAACAACTCAGCAGAATTGGAGGGATTATGGAGAGGTCTCAAATTAGCCCATGAAAGGGATTTTTTTCCTCTCATTATAGAAGGAGATTCGCAAATCATAATCAGAATGATCATAAAGCTTCAGCACGGTTCACCCATTCACAAAGTAAGCAATAGCTGGAGAATGGCCCAGAGGCTTGAGCTAATAAATCACTGGCTTTCTCAACACCAAGAAATCACATTCAAACACACCAGAAGGGAAGGAAATAAGCTCGTTGATCTTCTTGCCAATATTGGAGTGGATGCTAAGGATGGCTACTCTGAAGGTACTATCACCAGCTTAGTTCCCGGGGACCAAATCGCCAAAGTCCAGGAAATTGTCACTCAGGACAAATCTCAGATGAAGGATACGCACCCGGATGCAGGTGATCACATTTGCATTCAATGATAGATCATACCAAGCAGACACCTGGCCTGACGGATGGCAGGCGGAAGTTCTACAAGGTACGCGTCGTAGGAGGTTGCTTCAGGTTCATGGCAGGTTAATTAAAGCATGTTCAGTCTCGAAGCGAGTTTGATATCAATGCGGGCATGGCTACTCCGCACACAATTCGGCTCATTAACATGGATCGGCTCACCACCTCTGCTACAGTTAATGACTCTGTTATTTATGAAGCTAAGCCGCTTCAGTGCTCTTGTCTGGTCTTTCCTGTCTGCTTAATCGCCCGGCTCTGGAATCGTCAGGATTTTATCAGTTCTCCCACCATCTCGGGTTTACTCTGTCTCAATCGTTCTCTCAGGTCTTTTGCTGCTGATACAATGCCTCGCAGTCGAGGCATCCCGCGTCGTGGAGGTCGGTCAGGGATCAGGGGTCGCTCTCCACCTGCTCCTCAGCAGGTTGCCCCCATTGCCTTAGTCCCTCCCTCATCTCCGCCTTTAGACCAAGATAGGCTTATCTCGAATAACTCTTACCAGACCTCCAGGTTTATATTCCAAAGTCGGCTCAACAGGCTTGTGGTGACGGTGAATTTTACCGTTTTTGTCTCAGAGGAGGAAAGCAACCAGCTTAGTTCGACTCCACCCGCTTCCTCACCTTCTCAGGATGACAGTATTCTTCTTGGGGATATGACTGGGTTGGTGTTTCATGTTGACCGCATGCAGGAGGACGCCCCTGTCTCGGCTGCGCCTCAGCAACCTGTCCCAGCTCAGGAAGATGATATTGTATGCGAGCCATCTCAAAGAGCAACTGGCTTTTTACATATGGTTACTGATTCTGATGGAGCGCCGGTTCTGGACGAAGAAGGGCTCGTGACCTGGGTCGCTTCACCAAGCCAGGCAAAGAAGGATCTGCCAGCTTCTTCAAGTCATGCGGATTAATCTCTGCTCCTTTCTGTCGGGTCGCCTTCTGGTTCACATGCTATGCAATTTTGGTCCTGTGTCTCTGATTTTGCAGTTAAATGTTCTTGTCTGTTTCATTCTCATGCTTCAGGTAGCAACTTCAGACAACACAGATTTCAATTTTTGTTTTAAAGATAGCCATGCTAGTCGCTACAGTATTTTTGAGGTCACTGAAGGTTATGTTAATTGTAGTCCTGGTAAATTTTGTCAATCTGTCAGGGACCGAAATCAAATCTCTGAGGTCTGTATTGTAAATCTGGTTGACAGTTTAAACTGTAAAGTCCCTGAATTTTTGGTTGAGGAATGGCCTCGGCCTCCTCTGAGGTCTTGACCTCATTGTACATATTTTTTCACCTTTTTTAATAGAATTAGTATTTACAGAGAAAAAAAAATGGGATGTTTACAAAATAAAACAAAAACTCAAAATAACTTATGTAATATCGAATGGGATATTTACAAAATGAAACCAAAACTCGGAACTTCAACTCCTCTTCTCCACAACTCACTCTTTGCACAAATTTCAATAATGCACTTGAACTCTAATAATATCTCTCACTTTTATAAAACCAGAAAAGGATTTGAAAGCACTATATAAAATTTCATTCAAAGATGTATTTTGCACTATTCATCCTCTTTCAATGCTCGTGCACTATTCATCCCCTCTCATTGTATAAGACGCCTCAATTTAGGACATGACAACACTAACTATTCATCCACTTTCAATGCTTGTTCACTATTCAACCACTCCCATTGTATAGGATGCCTAACTTAAACATTATGACCAATAAAAGAAAAAACTTAAGATAATGGAGAATATTTCTAGATATTCCTTCAAACATGCCTTTAGGTAGTGAAAATCTACAAAAGATATGAAAAGAGACAAAGTAGTTGGTTATGGCACCATTAAGTATTCATCCACATTCACTGTATAAGATGCCTAACTTTGGGCATTATGACCAACCAAAGAAATTTTTTTAGATAATGGAAAATATTTCTGGATAATCTTTCAAACACGCCTTCAAAGTAGCGAATATCTACAAACGATATGAAAAGACAAAATAATAGGACATGACACCACCCACTCAATGGTGACAAGCCAACGACAATTGTGTTATGCACAAGATTATAATTATGTACAAGCAAGGGTCAACATGCTTGCTTATGCTATATTTTTTGTGGTAACACATCATTCTGATCATTTGTGTGTAGTCCATTGCCAATTTTAGCTCTATTTTCTTCCCTAAAGTCATGAATCATCATCACTAGAACATGCATCAATGCATACTACCTCTGCTTGTGCTACAATTTATTGAGTGGTCTCTCCAAACCAAATGCTTTGATCCATTGTATAAGAATATTATTATAGTATGTATAAGAATATTATCATAGTATAAATATGAGCATAGATGCTTGATGTTTATATTATTGAACAAAACATTTATAAAATGACACAATAGTTGAGACCTCAATACTTTTATCCACAACTCACTCTTGGCATTTTCAAGGATACACTTAACTCTTACACTAGCTCTTTACAAACTCAAATTCCAAATCCCTTACAAGAAATTCAACACTTAATTTTATAAATATGAAAGCATTGTACAAAATTCCTTATGGAAACTTCCTTTAGACTATTCATCTACTTTCAATGTTTGTAAAAACATTATTCATCAGTTTTCACTGTCAAAGACGCCTAACTGTATACATTATGACCCACCAAAGAAAAAATTAGATGGTGGAAAATCTTTCTCAATAATCCTTGCAAAAGATGAAAAAACACAAAGACATTTTAACATTAACTCGATGATAACAAAACCAATCATAATAATTTTATGCATAAAGATAGCATTTTTCAACTATTCTAGGTTTTAGTTTTTTGTTGTTTAGACTTTGAAAATATAATTGTAAATAAGATTGCAATTTTTTATTGTTTAACATGTAATTTTGATTATATAAATAAATTCAACACCTTCAGAGATATTTAAAATATTTAATAATATAATTTATAAAACTCAAACCTATAATTATAACAAATTTTTATCTAATTTGAAATAAAATTTAAAAATAAATATATACCAAAATGACTTGAGAACATAAAATAGTTAAACTACCAAAATAATGGCAAACATACTTTCCCGTGCCATATTTTTGGCAATAACGCATCGTTCAGATAATTGTGTGTAGTTCACTCACCTTGTCAATTTGAGCTTTATTTTCTTCTCGACTGTCACATTTCATTATCACTCAAACATGAATGATGAGTATTCCCTCCACCTGTCTCGAATTTTGTGGACTGGTCTCTCTAATGTGGTGGCCTTGACGACCCTTGGTATTGATGTCGCCCAATGACCATTGCTAACAAAGTTGGTTCTCTTGTTTTTTGACTCATCACAATGGATTTAGAATGACTTGTCTAGGCAATTTTTTTGTCTTGCAAAACAATTAAGTGATATTTATATCAACCAACATATGCAAATATTGCGAGATTTGATCATCTTTGTGTATAGACGTCAATAGGATCAAGAGATGCATTTTGAAACGCACAAACAATAAAAACAAATAGAGTAGTCTAATTATTATATTATTATATTATATGGTGTTTTTCTTTTTTCTTTTTTTGAATTTGACCATGTAATATTTGGTTTTGAATCCTTTGAAGGCTAGTTATAAATATATTTATTGTTAGTATGTTGTATTTGTTTGGGAGGTTTTGTGAATGTTTAATTGAGGGTGGGGTTTCAACCCACAATCCTTCCTCCTTCTCCACCATGGTCATATGAAATATGAGATCCCACAAACTCCTCTACCCATGGTCCAACCCCATTCCCTATTCCTTAACACTTAACCCCCTCCAACAATCATTTTAGTCCAAGTCCAAACCAAAGGCCAAGGCCCTTCTCCATTCTCTATCTTCATGGCCATAACCCATCTCCACCATATTGTGGCCTTCCCTCTTCCAACTTTAAGCCATTTCATTTCTCAACCTTGAACTCTCCATCCTACCTAACGACATTAGGCTCCTTTTGTTTTTATGGTTGCAAAATCCAATACCACCACAATCGAGCCCTCTTTCCAAAATGGCTCTAATACAACATCTGGTTCTAATACATATTTGGGAGGAACAAAATGAAAGGAGGGGAGAATATATGAAATGATACAAAAATCTAAGAGCTAACATGTATCTATGGAAAATATGAGAAACTGTGGGTTTGATATCAATCTGGGGTTGGGATCAGAAAACTTTGAAACATATGGCTTTAACACTGAAACAAAAGTCCATTAGGAGAATTGCAACATTTGGCTTTCATATCAATTTGGGAAAATCACTTCTATAAAATAAAGAGTAACACACTAATTTATCCATATAGTAGAAATATATGTACAAAATTATAACAAAACAAAATTCTATAATAAAATATAATTGAAAAAATAACATGACAACATATAAAAATCTTATTGCAATATAAATATAAACATAAATACTTAATATAACTTATGTATTATCGAATGGGATATTTACAAAATGGAATGAAAACTTAAAACTTCAACTCTTCTCCACAACTCACTCCTTTCACATTCAAGGATGCACTTGAACTCTTATGATGTCTCTCACTATTTGTCTGCTCTCACTGTACAAGATGCCTAACTCTAGGACATGACAACACTAACTATGCATCCACTTTCAATGCTCGTCCACTATTCATCCACTTTCATTGTACAAGATGCCTAACTTTAAATATTATGACCAGTCAAAGGTAAAACTTTAGATAGTGGAGAACCTTTCTAGATACTCCTTCAAACATTCCTTCAGGTAGTGAAAATCTACAAAAGGTATGAAAAGACACAAATTAGTTGGACATGGCACCATTAAGTATTCATCCACTTTCAATGCTTATGCATTATTCATTCACATTCACTGTATAAGACACCTAACTTTAGGCATTATGACCAGCCAAAGAAAAAAATTTAGACAATGGCGAATCTTTCTGAATAATCTTTCAAACACGCCTTCGAAGTAGTGAATATCTACAAAAGATATGAAAAGACAAAATAAGAGGACATGACACCATCCACTTAATGGTGATAAGCCAATAACAATTGCTTTATGCACAAAGATTATAATTATGTACAAGCAAGGGTCAACATGCTTACCTGTGCTATATTTTCCGTGGTAACACATCATTCAGATCATTTGTGTGTAGTTCATTGCCAATTTTAGCTCTATTTTCTTCTCTAATGTCATGACTCATCATCACTAGAACATGCACCAATGTGTACTCCCTTTGCTTGTCCTACATTTTGTTTAGTTGTCTCTCCAAACCAAGGGCTTTGACAATCCACTATATAAGAATCTTATCATAGTATAAATATGAATATAAATGCTTAATGTTTATATTATTGAACAAAACATTTATAAAATGATATAATAGCCGTGACCTCAATACTTTTCTCCATAACTCATTCTTGGCAAATTCAAGGATACACTTGAACTCTTACACTAGCTCTTTACAAACTCAAATTCGAGATCCCTTGCAAAGAATTCAATAATTAATTCTATAAACATGAAAGAATTGTACAAAATTACTTATGGAAAATTCCTTTAGACAATTCATCTACTTTCAATGCCAGCAAAGACATTATTCATTAACTTTCACTGTAAAAGATCCCTAACTTTACACATTGTGACCCACCAAAGAAAAAAATTTAGATGGTGGAAAATCTTTCTCAATAATCCTTACAAGAGATGAAAAAACACAAAGATGTTATACCATTAACTCAATGATAATAAAGCCAATCATAATAGCTTTATGCATAAAGACACATTTTTCAACTATTCTAGGTTTTAGTTTTTTTGTTTAGAATTTGAAAATATAATTGTAAATAAGATTGCAATTTTTTATTGTTTAATATGTGATTTTGATCATATAAACAAATTCAACGCCTTCACAGATATTTAAAAACTTAATAATATGATTTATAAAACTCAAATCTATAATATAACAATTTTTTTTATCTAATTTGGAAATATAAATATAAATATATATATATATATACCAAAAACACTTCATAACATAAAATAGTTGAACTATCAAAATAATGACAAACATGCTTTCCCGTGCCATATTTTCGACGATAACACATCATTCAGATAATTGCGTGTAGTTCGCTCACCCTGTCAATTTGAGCTTTATTTTCTTCTCGACTGTCAGAATTCATTATCGCTCGAACATGAATGATGAGTATTACTTCCACCTGTCCCACATTTTTTGGAGTGGTCCCTCCAATGTGGTGGCCTTGACGACCCTTCATATTGATGTCGTCCAATGACCATTGCTAGCAAAGTCGGTTCTCTTGTTTTATGACTTATCGTAATGGATTTAAAATGACTTGTCTAAGCAGATTTTTGTCCAACAAATAAATTAAGTGTTATTTAAATCAACCAACATGTGCGAAGATTGCAAGATTTGATCTTCTTCGAGTAGAGACATCAATAGAATCGAGAGATGTATTTTAAAACGCACAAACAATAAAAACAAAAAGAGTAGTCTAATCATTATATTATATGATGTTTTTTTTTTTTTAATTTGACCATGTAATATTTGGTTTTGAATCCTTTGAAGGCTAGTTATAAGTATATTTATTGTTAGTATGTGGTAATTGTTTGGGAGGTTTTTTGAATGTTTGATCAAGGGTGAGGTTTCAACCCACAACCCTTCCTCCTCCACCATGGTCATATGAACTACAAGGTCCCACGCACTCCTCTACCAATTGTCCAACCCCATTCCTCATTCCTTGACACCCAACCCCCTTCAGCAACCATTTTACTCCAAGTCCAAGCCAAAGGCCAAGGCCCTTCTCCCTTCTCCATCTCCATGGCCATAACCCTTCTCCACCATATTGTAGCCTTCCCTCCTCCAACTTCAAGCCATTTCATTTCTCAACCTTGAACTCTCCATCTTCCCTAATGCCATTAGGATCCTCCTTTTGTTGGCATGGTTGCAAAATCCAATACCACCACAATCGAGCCCTATTTCCATCATGACTCTAATACAACATTTGGTTCTAATACACATTTGGGAGGAAGAAAGTGAAAGGAGTGGAGAATATATTAAAGGATAAAAAAATCTAACAGCTAACATTTTGCTATGGAAAATATGAGAAACCGTGGGTTTGATACCAATCTGGGATTGGAATCAGAAAAATTTAAAACATATGACTTTAACATTGAAACGAAAGTCCACTAGGATGACCACATTAGATTATACCTGATTACCTCCCCCTTCCCCCCTAAACTTCGTCGTGGTCGACCCTCGTCTCTCTCTAAAGCGCAGAGCCTGGCTGGAGATGAGATTGCTTTTGGCAAGCAAGCAACCATTCATGGGGCACTTAGAGCACATACCCCCCTGAAGGAGCCCCCCCCCCCCCCCCCCCCCCCACCGCCCCCCCCAATAAAGATAGTCTCCTTCAATTGCAAAGGGCTCACTAGGCCCAATAAAAAATTAACACTTCGAAGAATGATTGCTGCAGAACCAGTAGATGACATTTTTTACAAGAAACCCTAGGATCAGCTGAAGCCATCTCCCACCTTCTAGAATCGATGCTCCCTGGATGGAAATTTCTTGGCCTTGATGCCAATGGAAGATCTGGTGGAATCGCCTTAGGCTTCAATTCATGCACCATTAATCTCCGCAATTGTTGGGGTGGATTTGGGCATATTGGGGCAGATTTGTTCATAGCAGATCTGGGAATGGAGATTCGTTTTTACAATGTCTATGGACCATGTCACCATCGGCCTAAATTTTGGGATCATCTCTTGAGCTCTGAGCTTCTTCAAAAGGAATACCTTATCACGGGAGGTGATTTAAATTTCTCCTTAGGACGTTCCAAATCATGGGGGCATCGAGCACAGAGGGACCCCCTATCTGACTATTTTGAGAATGTCTTGGAATCATATAACTTGATATATATCCCCTCTGCAAAGCGATAGCCCACCTGGAGGAATAACAGGATTGGGGATGACAATCTTGCTCGAAGACTTGATCGATTCCTGATCAAGGAAAGACTACTTGACCATGGTCTTAATCACAGACATTGGGTGGGATCAGAGGGCATCTCTGATCATTTCCCAATATACATGGAAATCTGTGGGGAGCAGGGAAAACCCAAGCGTCCATATACGTTCTGATTTGCTTGGTTAAAAGATGCCTCCTATATACTCATGGTCATAGATGATTGGAAGGAAAATCCCCCAAATTCCGGAGGAAACATAGTTAAAGGATTTGCTCATAATCTCACTGAGCTGAAGAGGCTTTCCAAAATATGGGCACATAACAAAAGGGTCAAGGATGATCAAACCTTGAGGAAGGCAGAAAGTAAAATATCAGAATTTGAAAATGATCAGGGGCGATTTACAGCCTCATAGAACAAAAGGAAAGAATCTCATCCTGCTATGCAGCTAGAGGTAAAATCTTAAAGGACCGTGAAGAAGCTTGGAGGTTAAGGAGTAGGGAGATCTGGCTGCAGGAGGGTGATGATAACACAAAATTTTACCACAAATTTACAAATGGGAGGAAAGCAATAAGTTCCATCTGGCAGCTCTCGGATGAACAAGGCCACACTGTAAACACTTTCCCTCAGTTGGCATCATTGGCATCCTCTCATTTCAAAAAGATTTACAGAGCCCCCCCCAATGTCAACCTTGCTGAAATAATTCAAGTGGCTCAGCTCTTTCCACGCTTTGTGGAACAGGAGGATGCCAGGGAACTGACTATGGAAGTCACTCTAGGGGAACTGGAAGCCACTCTCAAGTGTTTTAAGAAAGATAAGAGCCCTGGGCCAGATGGTTGGTCGATAGAGTTCTATCTAGATTTCTTTGAGATTCTAGGCATAGACCTCCTCAAAGTCATTGAGGTTTCCAAAAATAATGGAAAAATGTATGCTCTTTTCACCTCAACCTTCATTGTGCTCATCCCCAAGACCGATAAGCCAACCACCTTTAATGACTACAGATCGATTTCAATGTGCAACTGCATATATAAGATCATGGCTAACATTATAGCCAATCGACTGAGACCCATCTTATCCAAACACATATCTCCGGAGCAATTTGCCTTTCTACAAGATCACCAAATTCATGAGGCCGTGGGAACAGCTCAGAAGGTATTGCACTCTCTGCATGCCGAGAAAATCAAAGGTATGATTCTTAAGGTTGATCTGTCTAAGGCTTTTGACAGAGTTTGCTGGTTGTACTTATGAATGTTGTTAACCCACCCGGGGTTTCCTTTTGCTTTCATTAAATGGATTATGAATTGTATTATTAACATACCTTTCAGTGTTCTCGTTAACGGAAGTGATTCTCCCTTCTTTTATTCTGAAAGAGGCCTTCGCCAAGGCTGCCCTCTGTCACCATTACTCTTCCTCCTCATTATGGAAGGGCTCAATAGAATAGTCAAAGAAGAATTCAGAAGGGGCAGATTGCAAGGCATAAAAATCACATATGATTGCATCCTGACACATCTGTTATTTGTGGATGATGTCTTAATATTTCTCAATGATGGACTTGGGGACCTGACGAATATGAAGAATTCTTTCTCTCTATTCAAATCGACTACTGGAATGGTTATTAACTGCACCAAGTCTTCTTTGACACCGGGATGCTCCCAGCACGAGATACATTATGCTCTCCAAAGATTTCAGTTCTCCCACCTGAGATTAGAGGAGGGTCTCAAATATCTAGGATACAACCTGAAGCCCTTGGGATACAAATTAGAAGAATGGACCTGGCTTCTTGCAAAGATGGAAAAGCGTCTCAACATCTGGTATCATAAAAATCTATCCAGGGCAAGCAGACTTATTCTAATTAAAAGTGTACTAGAGGTTATTCCAGTCTATTGGATGACCCTGGCATGGATCCCCAGGGGCATTCTCTCTAAGATACAAGCCTTATGCTGCAAATTCCTTTGGAAAGGGGGTCACACAAGGAAAATTTCTGCATGGGTCAAGTGGGATGCTCTAAACTTTCCAAAGAAATGGGGTGGCTAGGGCATTAAGAAGCTGGAGGATTTCTCCTCAGCACTGGCAACAAAACTTGGTTGGTAGCTTATTAAAACTAGCAGTGTTTGGAAAAAGGTGGCTGTTTCTAAATATATTGCCCCACTGCAAGTGATGGATTGGTTAAGACTGCCTCAAAGGCTCTCCACAGGGATTTCAATCATTTGGAAGGATGTTATCGAGTCTATGGACTCCATCAGAGCAGGCATTACTTGGAAAGTATAATTTGGATCGACTGTGAGGATTGGGCTGGATCCATGGATTGGTTGTGGAAATTCTCGCAGGCTACCAATAGAACTCACTAACCACCTCAATGCAGCAGATATCACTCACATAAGTCACATTGCAGACTCTGAGAATAGCACCTTATTTCAGCAAGCATGGAAATCGGCCCACAAACTGAACATCCCGCATCAGTGGACTCAGACCTGGAATGATTATATCGAGGCCCTTATAGAAGCACACATCCGAATTAGTGAGGGCGAAGACGAGGTAATCTAGGCACTTTCGAAGACCGAGAGATACTCACCTAAGGAAGGCTACCTTGTGTTGGTCGAATCTCGCAGACCTCTAGCCATCGAGTCATGGTGGCAGAACCTTTGGAGGCTCAAAACACCCCCAGATGTAGACTCCTTATGTGGACAATATTAAAAATTAAAATCCCCACAAGAGATAATCTCCTCAAGCATTTTCAATATGGTCCATATTGGTGTTGACTCTGTAAATATTGCATTGAATCAGTCTCTCATCTTTTTATAGAGTGTACAGCTGCACAAGAACTATGGCATTCTACACTAATATCAGTGAAATGCTTGCAGGCTATCGATAAAACTCACTAACCACCTCAATGCAGCAAATATCACTCACATAAGTCACATTGCAGACTCTGAGAATAGCACCTTATTTCAGCAAGCATGGAAATCGGCCCACAAACTGAACATCCCGCATCAATGGACTCAGACTTGGAATGATTATATCGAGGCCCTTATAGAAGCACACATTCGAATTAGTGAGGGAAAAGACGAGGTAATCTAGGCACTTCCGAAGACCGGGAGATACTCACCTAACGAAGGCTACCTTGTGTTGGTCAATTCTCGGAGACCTCTAGCCATCGAGTCATGGTGGCATAACCTTTGGAGGCTCAAAGCACCCCATAAATGTAGACTCCTTATGTGGACAATATTAAAAAATAAAATCCCCACAAGAGATAATCTCCTAAAGTGTTTTCAATATGGTCCATATTGGTGTTGTCTCTATAAATGTTGCAATGAATCAATCTCTCATCTTTTTATAGAGTGTACAACTGCACAAGAACTATGGCATTCTATACTAATATTAATGGCACCAGAATGCAGGTGGATGGGAGCATCTATCACATAGGCAGGGTTTGATTGGTGGACTATTTCTATCCCGACCAAGCTTAGGAACCTACCTCTCCTCATTAGTTGGGCTCTCTAGATCGTGAGGAACAGACTCACTTTCCAGAACATCTCTCCACATTGGCCCTCCATAGTTGCTCATGTTTTGTTTGATTTTGCCCTCATTCTAGATGACATTGAACCCTTCAGACCCCACATTATTACACCAGAGACCATTAATCACAAAATTCCATGGGCCTATTTTGACTACTCCGCCTAGAAGGGAGGATGTGGAAGAGGTGCCATTTTATATATTTCGGTTTCCCACCTATACAATATTCAAATGGGATAAGGACGGGGAACAAATAACTTTGCTGAATTAACCACCGCAAAATTTATTGTTCAATTAGCTTTGGATAAACACTACAGAGATCTACAATTATTTGGGGATTCTAAAGTTGTGTGTGATTGGTTAAACAAAACTACAAGATGCTCTGCTTTTTCATTGAGACACATTCCGGATACATTCTAGATGAGGCTCTGCGACTTACCTCTTTTTTTACTCTTTTACATGCCATCATATTTATAGGGAATGGAACACAGTTGCTGACAGACTATCCAAAGAGGTTGCGGACAGGCCTCCAGGCACTTGGTTAATTCAGGAACAAAGGGATGGCGCTCATTATCAATAATACCATCGGCCATATATGGACATCATTGTATAGCATCAGCTCATTGGGAGCCCGGACATATTTACATTTTTCTTTTGTTGTTAGCTTACTCCATCTGTAAATATACATGTTTCTTAACTAGAGATGATCATCACTCTCCAAGTGTTGGACTATTATCAGATAAATTATTATGCAATATATTACATGACATTAATGCATCCCTGCATGGACATAAGGCATCAAATTTTTGAACAGTTATATTTATGAACCTTATTTTTGGGACAGGCAGCGCCTCTCTTACAACATATGTATTATGCATTTACAACATGTAATTTTCTTACTTAATGAAAATTACAATTTTTCCAAGGGGAAAAAAAGTCCACTAGGAAAATTACAACATTTGGCTTTGATATCACTTTGGGAATATCACTTCTATAAAATATAGAGTAACACACAAATTTATCCTTACAATAGAAATATAAGTACAAAATTATAACAAAACAAAATTCTACAATAAAATATAATTGAAAAAATAATAAAATAACACCATATAAAAACCTTATTAAAATCTTATTGCGATACAAATATAAACATAAATACTTAATATAACTTATGTATTATCAAATGGGATATTTACAAAATGAAACCAAAACTCAACTCCTATTCTCCACAACTCAGTCTTTGCACATTCAAGGATGCACTTGAACTCTTATAATATCTCTCACTTTTATAAAACCATATTAGGATATGAAAGCATTATACAAAACTCAATCAAAAGACTTATACACTATTCATCCTCTTTCAATGCTCGTGCATTATTCATCCACTCTCGTTGTACAAGACACCTAACTTTAGGACACGACAACACTAACTATTCGTCCACTTTCAATGCTCGTTCACTATTCATCCACTTTCATTGTATAAGATGCCTAACTTTAAATATTATGGCCAATCAAAGAAAAAACTTTAGATATTGGAGAATCTTTTTAGATAATCCTTTAAACATGTCTTCAAGTATTGAAAAACTACAGAAGATATGAAAAGGCACAAAGTAGTTGGACATGGCACCACTAAGTATTCATGCACTTTCAATGATCATGCATTATTCATCCACATTCACTGTATAAGATGCTTAAATTTAGGCACTATGACCAACCAAAGGAAAAAAAAAAATTAGACAATGGAGAATCTTTCTCAATAATCTTTCAAACATGCCTTCAAAGTAGTGAATATCTACAAAAGATATGAAAAGACAAAATAATAGGACACGACACCACCCACTCAATGTGTTGAAAATAACAACAAGAAATGCTAAAAATAGCATTGCTATAAATAGCATTTCGGGATAGATTCCAATTTTAATTAGTCCCTAAATTAGAATTGAGAATTAAAATTCGAATTTAGTCTCACTAGTTGTTTGAAAATTAATTAATTAATTCATATTGAGTTAATTAGTTGGAGAAAATCAAACATGAAGTCTTTGTGAAGACATGCAACAGTGATTCCTTTGATTGAGGAAGTTATCCCTTAATTAAGGAGATACGGATTAGTTGTATTTTAGTTGTAATTAGTTAGCTCAATTAACTGAGTTAAGTCCAATTAAATTAATTCCAAACAGTTGGAGGAACTAATTGTGAGTTCAGTCAGTTAATGCATGCATGCATGCAACTAGTGTTCTCCAGATAATTGAATATTGTCTCATAAATAACTCATGCATGTCAGTTGAGAGAAAGACCCAGTTGAGATTAAAGGAAGGGAAAATGTACTATCAGTTGAAGGAATTTTCCTATATAGGAAACTCATCCATGCAGAAGGAATTATCTCCTTTAGGATTGCGCAGTTATTTTAGAGGTCAGTGTTGTGTGTGAGGTGAATCACACAGGTTGCAGCTGGAGGACCCACGAAAAACTGCGCAAGGAAATATGAGGCTGGGAGGACAGAAGCAAGGCATATGTGTTGTCTATTCTGTCTATGAACAATAGTGAGGGATTATACTGAGAGTTGGATAACTTGAGAGCTAAAGATTTGTGTAATCTTGAGATATTTCCACTTGTATGATAATATAAATAGCAGGGTTTTTAGTGGAGGATTTCCCTAGAGTATTCTTTTGTGTTTCATGTGTGATTGATTCTTCTTCGTTGTTATATGTGTTCTGTTTGATCTTGCTCAAAATTGATAAGCTTCTGCAAGTTTGATTGTAGAAGTAGATTAAGTATTTTGTTTTAGTACATTGCATAATCAGATTATCCTGCAGTTTCTCTACAAGATGTGTAGAGAGTAAAATTTCTACATGGTATCAAAGCTAGTTGATCTATAGGGAAATTTCTACACAATGGTGACAAGACAAAACCAATTGCTTTATGCACAAAGGTTATAATTATGTTCAAGCAAGTGTCAACATGCTTACCTGTGCTATATTTTATGTGGTAACACATCATTCACATCATTTGTGTGAAGTTCATTGCCAATTTTAGCTCTATTTTCTTCTCTAAAGTCATGAATCATCATCACTAGAACATACATCAATGCATACTCCTTCTGCTTGTCCTACATTTTGTTGAGTGGTCTCTCCAAACCAAGGGATTTGACAATCCACTGTATAAGAATCTTATCATAGTATAAATATGAACATAAATGCTTCATGTTTATATTATTGAACAAAACATTTATAAAATGACACAATAGTCGAGACCTCAATACTTTTCTCCACAACTCACTCTTGGCAAATTCAAGGATACACTTGAACTCTTACACTAACTCTTTACAAACTCAAATTCCAGATCCCTTACAACGAATTCAACACTTAATTTTATTAGTATGAAAGAACTGCACAAAATTCCTTATGGAATCTTCCTTTAGACTATTCATCTACTTTCAATGCCCGTAAAGACATTTTTCATCAAATTTCACTTTAAAAGACGCCTAATTTTACACGTTATGGCCCACCAAAGAAAAAAAATTAGATTGTGGAAAATCTTTCTCAATAATCCTTACAAAAGATGAGAAAACACAAAGACACTATACCATTAACTCAATGATAACAGGGCCAATCATAATAGCTTTATGCATAAAGATAACATTTTTCAACTATTTTAGGGTTTAGGTTTTTTGTTTAGAATTTGAAAATATAGTTGTAAATAAGATTGCAATATTTTATTGTTTAACACGTGATTTTGATTATATAAATAAATTCAACACCTTTAGAGATATTTAAAATACTTAATAATATAATTTATAAAAGTCAAACCTATAATTATAACATTTTTTTTTATCTAATTTGAAATAAAATTTAAAAAGAAATATATATCGAAAACACTTCGAACATAAAATAGTTAAACTACCAAAATAATGGTAAACATGCATTCCCGTGCTATATTTTCCATGATAACACACCATTCAGATAATTGCATGTAATTCACTCACCCTGTCAAGTTGAGCTTTATTTTTTTCTTGATTGTCACAATTAATTATCACTGGAACATGAATGATAAGTATTCCCTCTACCCATCCCACATTTTGCGGAGTGGTCTCTCCAATTTGGTGGCCTTGACGACCCTTCATATTGATGTCGCCCAATGACCATTGCCAACAAAGTTGGTTCCCTTGTTTTCTGACTTATCGAAATGGATTTAGAATGACTTGTCTAGGCAATTTTCTATCCAACAAATAAATTAAGTGATATTTGTACCAATCAACATGTGCAAAGATTGTGAGATTTGATCTTCTTTGAGTAGAGATGTCAATAGGACCGAGAGATGAATTTTAAAACACACAACTATTAAAAACAAACATAGGTTTCTAATTATTATGTTATTATATTGTATGGAGGAAGAAAGGAACCAAGCCACATGAGATATTGTTGCCATGGTTGAACAACTAAGGAAACAGGTAGTGCAAGAGGTAAACGATCATCTTACGGTAGTGATGAATCACCTTTTGAGCATTAAGAAAGACCTGGAGTTGTTGCAGAAGGTAATGGAGCACTTGAATACCAAGTTGATAAACTTACACTTCATGGTTGATAACATTGAGGTCAAGGTAGAATCTATGACAATAGGCGTGCTTAAGGAAGTTTTCATGATTGGAGAAATGTCACCTCCCAGAATTCAGACAGTTGGGGAGGAAGGACAACTGCACTTCAAAATGGAAAGGATCATGGATATCGGTCACCCTGGAGATTCAATCCAAGAGGATTGCCCTCTAGAAAAAATGGAAGGCACCAGGCAGATTGCTCTGTTTTTTATATATAGTGATATTATATGTTGATTTGTGAAACTCTATGGGACTTTTTGGCGAAGTTATAGTTTAAATTATGTATGCAGATTATTAGAAAATAAGTTGGGTAGCAATAGGATTTATTATGAAACCACTTTGGAAATCTGTGAAGCAGAGCACACTTTGAATGTAAGGGACCTGGCCTATTTCTAGTTTTGATATATAAAAGCTACCCGTTTCTTAAAAAAAAGATCCCAAATCTAGCCTAGGAGAACATAAACACCATTATCTAGTAGCTAACCAAGGTGGATAAGGTAAAAAAATACATAAAAGTATGAGGTGGTTATGCCACATACAAAACGTGCCACATCATTAGATCTATATAAAAGTATGAGGTTGTTATGCCACGTCATCATATCTTAATGATAATTCACTATGAAGACAAGACATCTTCATTAAAAAGGAAAGAAGGCCAAATTAAAGCTCCAAGATTTAGCCTTTCAGCATAAAAGGGGTCCAATGGCCTCCCTCAAATGTGGATGACCCCTCTAAGTGTGAAATTGATATGTAGTAAAGCTTATCAAAGTGGTATATGCGGCAGGTATGGCTCAAGAGATGACACATATCCTCCAAAAGGTTATCCAATGATCCAATTTTATGACTCCAAGGTGGAATGAACTCTATAGAATATACCAGTGGTCACATCCATGAAGTAATTGATCCGAATTGGATCATTATATTGTTTTTCATCCATCTTGATGCATTTGGAGTGGAAAAAGTGGAGGAATCAACTCACGAGATCGTTTTTACCAGCGGGATCTAGTTTGGCGAAATAGGGTCTTAAACCTTCCGAGTGCATTTTGAGGCATCAAACAACGTTTTTTGGGGGGTAAAACTTTGCAAAGTTTGTGCAACACCTTTTTATCCTATTCTAGACACAAAGACCTTTCCAACGATGCAAGAAGCACGTCAATCAGAGTCCATATGCAAAAGTTATGCCACTCAGAAGCTGACCTTCCTGTTTTCACACCTATAGTTTGGGAGGATGTCGGGTCAACCCCATTATTCATGGAAAAGGGGCTAGCCACATGTTTTTGATGTAAAAGACTATAGAAGAGTCTTATTATAACTCTAGTTAAGATTTGATGTAGCCAAACTTAACCACTAGCAGGCTATCTGGCTGTGTTATAACCGGGCTACTAGGAGGAAGAGGCATTCCATTCTTTCAAGAGAATTTTGTTCCATAGATGAGAAAAGATATCCAGGACAGATAGGAGGTAGAGCACACAGAGAGGATTTGTGCATTGTATCAGCCCAAGAGCTACAAACATTACTTCTTTGTACCTGCAGCCATATTTCCAAACAAAGAAAGAGAGCGAAGTGACCTAACCTTCCAACTGGTTTTTTCTCTCGAAAGGGTTTCCTAGAGAGCATATGTTGTTTTTTTATGCGTGTGTGAGCTTATTTTTTCGTTCTCTACTTTTTTGCATAATTTAGTCGCATGCATGCACTAATTACAGTTAAATCCACATGTTTTAAAGTTTAATAAATTGTGATAGTGTAGATTTTTCAGAGTTTTAATATAATATTATTAGATCTATTGTGATGAATTTTCCAGTGAAATATCCATGACAGTTTACAAATCATTTGGTATCAAAACTAGTTTCTTTGGTTAATTTGTCAAGATTGCAGGGATCTAGATCGACAGGGCTGAAAAACGTAAAACCCTAATCATGGGCGACGAATTTGTAAATGACCTCGTGATCCTACAGAGGTGAGGTTTTTGCGGCTTGAATAATAGGTTGTAGATATAAACCACAATGTAAACCTCCTCATGGCGGCCCTAAGCAATAAGATGGGGATATTTGGAGAAGATGGGGATTCAAATGCAGAGGAAAAATCAGAATGGGGATCAGAAGATCGGGGAGAAACAAAGAACCAATCAAAGAAAGGACTCGAAAAAGATCAACCCAGTTCGAGTGTCGTGAACCAATCACAGTCCTTGTTTAAAATGGAAACAAAAGTCGATATCAAGTCCTACCACTACAAGATCGACGCTCTGAAGCTAAACCACTAGTTACAACAACTTGAAGTTTATTTCAGTGTCCATCAGATTGATGAAGGGCAAAAGATCTCATTCGTGTGGTTGAAATTAGAGGGCCATGCGCTGACTTGGTGGGAGAGCCACACGAAAACCTTGAGGTTGGAGGAAGAACCTCCAATGACTAAGTGGGAGGATTTCAAAACCCTCATTAAGTCACAATTTTATCCCATTGGGTACGTGGAGGACCAGTAGATTCGGTGGCATTACTTCAGGCAAAAGGCAAGCCAAAGCGTGCAGGAGTACACCACAAAATTCATAAAGATGGCTATAATGTTGGGTATATCTCCAAAGAACCGAAATGTACTCCTTAAGTATTTGGGGGGTTCGCACCATCATCTACGTGAGCAAGTGATGTTGTTCAAGCCCAAACAAGTGGTCGAGACTTGTGTACAGGCACAATATCTGGAGAACATAGGCCTGAAAAGAGTGCAATCAAGTGGATCTAAGTAGGAGGAGCAACATGAAGCTTCTAAGGAGGGGAAGGAGAAGCAAAAAGGTAGAAAAGAAAAAAAAAATACGACAACCACAACACACTAGTGCGAAGATCCTAACAACCACTATAGAAATTCTGCAAATTCTCTACAAATCTACCTCTAAGATCATGTAGAAAATCTGACTGTAGATTAACATGATAATGCAATATACCAAAGCAAAATACTATAATCTACTTCTATTATCAATTTGCTTTGGGGAAGCTTAAAGATCTAGCTGAATCAGAGTTGAACACATATAAACATAAGAAGAAGAATCAATGCACATGAAACACAAAAAATACTTAGGGGAAAGCCTCAGCTAAAAACCCCACTATCTGTATTATCATACAAGGTGGAAATACATCAAAACTACACAAAGCCTTAGCTCTCATAGCTAGCCAGCTCTCAGTACGATCCTCCTGGATACTCATTGACAAACAAGGCTTCTCACAAAACTTCTCCTCTACCCTCCAAGCCTCCCATTTCCATATGCAGTTTCTCTGGGTGATCCTCCTGTTACCAAGTGTAACACTGATCACTCACACTGATCTCACACCTTGTAAAACTATGCAATCCTCAAGGAACCTTACCTTGACTGCATGCTTTGGTTTCCTTTTGATCCAGGTGGATGTTGGTGGCCACCCACCTATCTCATTTGGACCCCCACAACTGTCTCTTTCAGTTTTTCAGTTTCCTTAATTATAGCGCAGTTTACTATTTTTAGCAATTTTTCGGGTCCTAAACTTCCGGAGCCGTTTTGAGGCCCTAAACGACATTTTTTTGGGAAATCTATCGCCAGTGATAATATATATATATATATATTTTTTTTTTTTTAATCATCTTTTCGGTCATAGTTCTCAAAGAGATCTTTCCAACAGGCTATCATGCGCATCAAACGAAGATAATACGACCAATTCGCGACCTTGGGAAGTTGGTTGTCCAACTCACCCCAAAACGGGGCCCACAATTTGGCGTTTCATCTTCTAGGGTTAAGTTTTGAGATGTGAAGGGTTTTCCATTGTTTCTCAGTAATAAACAGGCCTTCGAGCCTCATTGTAACACAGTTCAGAGGCATGTAGCCGCCACATCTCTTCTCAGAGATAAGCTACCATCGCCCTAGTTGGTTTATTTCCATCTCTGTTTGTAAGCATATTTCAGTATTTTACAATAATGAAATGTAGTATTATTTCCACTGCATTTTTGTGTATATGGTTATCTCTGTAATTTGTTGCGTTCCTGTTTAAATATGGATCACCTTTATAGGCAAACATAAGCAACTGATAGTACATTGTCCTTTTCTTTAATCTCAACCGGTTTTTTCTCAAAATAAACATGTGTGAGTTTCTGATGTGAGAATCTTCAGTTAATTAAGTAGCACTAGTTGCATGCATGCATGCATCAACTTACTGATAACTCTCTATTAATTCCACAAACAGTTTGGAACTAATTTAACTGGACTTAACTCAATAATCTGCGTTAACTAATTACAACTCAAATATAACTCAACCTTATCTCCTTAATTAAGGGATAATCTCCTTAATTTAAGGGATAATTGTTTGCATGACTTCAAAAAGACTTCTAGCTTGAATTTCTCCAACTAATTAATCCATAATGAGTTAATTAATTATTTTCCAAGCAGCTAGTGAGATTAAATTCGAATTTTAATTCAAGGACAAATTAAAATTGGAATATTCTATTTTTGGCATTTCTTGTTGCTATTTTCAATACTCCCTCTCAACAATAAAGGAATTGAACTCAATCCCGATCCTGAACCTTTAGAATATTATGCATGCAACACTTCTCTCTAGTGTTGTTGCTCCAGCAACTCCATAAACAAAAAAAAACATCCAACCTGAATCAGAATGATGCCTCTGTCATCAAAGTCTCTGACTGTTATTGCCTCTGTCGACTGAAAACTCTGCACCTCTACGCTCTTCAGTATCTGACTGCTCTAGCTTTTGTCACTTTGATCTCTGGTTGCATCAATCTCACTGATTCCTCCCGCTACTATGTACTTTGGGCTCTCGTAGCAAGGTACAATCCATGAGATAAAACCTCTCAATGGACCCTGCCCAATTTCAACCTTCTTGGGACTATCACTCCACATCACCCCACTCACACCTAGAGGTATGGCTGCATGTGATCCCTCTTTCCACCTGGCTCGAAATTTCTCCCTATTGAAGGTCTCTGGATGAATGGATGCCTCCACTCGGTCTCCTCTCGCTTCTCTAGTTGTGGCTGCCCCACAACTTCTAGAAGTTGCTTCTCCAATTGTGGTTCCTCCACAATTGTCTGAGGCTTCTTCTGGGACTGCATGTTGAGAGGTAATTTACTCTCCCTCTCAACCACCAAGTCTCTAATATTTTCCTTTCTCCTCAAGGCTTTGCATGCATCTTGAACCTCAAGAGCATACAGGTTCTTAACTCGTGAACCGATCCGTTTCACTTATATCGTGGTGATGTCTCTAAGGAAAACCTTTCCATTAATAAAAAACACATCATAGCCATGGTCTTCCAATACCACGACTGATACCAAGTTCTTCTTCAGTCCAGGCACATACTTCACATTTGTCAAGGTGATAGGAGGTCCTTGCTCCCTCTAAAAAGAAACTGTGCCCACTCCTAAAACATTATACTTTTCATCGTCACCCATCTCTATGCGCATCTTAAGGTCTTTCTCCTCTAAGGCACTGAATAAACTTTTATCACCGGTCATGTGGAATGAGGCTCCCTTGTTAAGAAACCAACCACAACCCATCATAGATGACACCATGCATGCGATGAGGGTAAAGTCCATTTTGAACTGAGAGGCTAATGCTTCACCTTCAGATCCTTCTGAGGATCCCTTCTTGGACTTCTTTGATGGGAAATTAGTCGCATAATGACCCATCTCATGACAATTAAAGCATCTTACTTTAGACTTGTCAACCTTCTTCCCTCCATGAGAAGAATTTAATTCAGAATGGGACACCTTCCCCTTCCCTTTCCTTGCCTTACGTGCTAACGCCAGATTTTCTTCATCATCATCCTTGAATGAAAAACCATCTCGTGTGCTCCTCGTGATCTCCTCCTGCATGAGATCCGACCACAATCGTTCCCAATCTGGCAGTTTCTCCCTTCCATTCACAGAGTCCTGGTACCTATTCCAACTCTTTGGAAGGCCAAGGAGAGCAAGGCTCACCATATCATCATTGACAGTAGTTATTCCCACACTACCAAGCTCATCTCTACAAGTGGTGAGCTTGTTCAGATATGTGGAAATAGTATCGTTGTTCTCCATCTTGATTCTTCGAAGCTTGTCCTTGAGCACTAATTTCCTCTTATCGCTACTATTCTGGTAGAGGTCCTTCAATGTCTTCCACATTGAATATGGAGTATCCTTCCCATGGAGACTCAAGACAATATGGTCTCAAACTCCCTCAAGGATGATCTGTCTCGCCCTCACCACACACTTCTTCCACTTAGCTAACTCTTGTGCATTAGTTGAACTTGGCTTTGGGATTTATTGATCAATGAAATCCTTCAAGCTGTTGTCTTCTAATACAGCCTCCATGCGATCTTTCCATGCTATGTAATTCGAGCTGTCATCCAAGGCATACTCGAGTCTCAAGCCATAGAACACCATTGACCAACCTGAAGTATGTTATGAATTTGATTTGCACCTGCAACCCTGAACTTCAAACTTCGAATTATCTTCTCAACATACTGTTCACAGCTTCGATAAACTCAACTCCGATACCATGTGGAAATTCTGCAAATTCTCCACAAATCTACCTCTAAGATCATGTAGAAAATTTGACTGTAGATTAACCCGATAATGCAATATACCAAAGAAAAATACTATAATCTAGTTCTACTATCAATTTGCTTTGTGGAAGCTTAAAGTTCTAGCTGAATCAGAGTTGAACACATATAACCATAAGAAGAAGAATCAATGCACATGAAACACAGAAAATACTCGGGGGAATGCCTCAGCTAAAAACCCCACTATCTGTATTATCATACAAGGTGGAAATACATCATAATTACACAAAGCCTTAGCTCTCACAGCTAGCCAGCTCTTAGTACAGTCCTCCTGGATGCTCACTGGCAAACAAGGCTTCTCACAAAACTTCTTGTTTGCCCTCCAAGCCTCCTATTTCCTTGCACAGTTTCTCTAGGTGATCCTCCTATTACCAAGTGTAACATTGATCTCACACCCTATAGAACTATGCAATCCTCAAGGAACGTTGCCTTGACTGCATGCTTTGGTTTCCTTTTTAGGCAAACATAAGCAACTGATAGTACATTGTCCTTGTCTTTAATCTCAACTGGGTCTTTCTCATAATAGACATGCGTGAGTTTCTGATGAGAGAATCTTCAATTAATTGAGTAGCACTAGTTGCATGCATGCATGCATCAACTGACTGATAACTCTCTATTAATTCCACAAACAGTTTGGAACTAATTTCACTGGACTTAACTCAGTAAACTGAGTTAACTAATTACAACTCAAATATAATTCAACCTTATCTCCTTAATTAAGGGATAATCTCCTCAATTTAAGGGATAACTATTTGCATGACTTCAGAAAGACTTCTAACTTGAATTTCTCCAACTACTTAATCCATAATGAGTTAATTAATTATTTTCCAAGCAGTTGGTGAGACTAAATTCGAATTTTAATTCTCAATTTTAATTCAAGGACAAATTAAAATTGGAATATTCTATTTTTTGCATTTCTATTTTTAGCATTTCTTGTTGCTATTTTCAACAACCACTGTAACAACTACAACATTGGTGGCCATACAGAGGAGAAGTGTTGGAATTTGCATCCAAAGCTAAACCCGAAGAACAAGAAGAAAGATAATAAGAAGAAGAATCTCATGACCACTGATTCGAGCAACCAAGTTGAAATAAACTTGGACAAGGATTAGAAGATCGTCTATACATCAGTGCAAAAGGAAGTGAATGTGAGTAGCCTTCAATAACATGAAGAGAAAGAAATGACCAAACTCTTCCATATAAAGATACAGGTCAAGAAGACTAAGATTGATGCTCTGTTTGACTTCGGATCGCAGGTGAATCTCATTGCAGTAGAGCTAGTCAAGAAGTTGGGGTTGGAAGTTAGTGATCATCCAAACCCATATCCACTTGGATGGGTAAATAAGGATGCAGAGCTTAAGGTAACAAAACAATTCAAAAATAGATTTTCTGTTAGTGTTGATTTTATTGATGAAGTAGATCTAGATGTGGTTCCCCTTGATGTATGTGGAGTCGTGTTTGGGAGTCCATAATGTACACACGAAATGCAATATTCATGAGGAGAGCCAACCAATACTGGCTCATCAAGGATGGAAAATCGTTCGTCATCAATGCGCACAACAACAAGTCGAAAATTTCATTGCTAAGTGCCAACCAAGCCAAGAAATCGATTAGTTCCAGTAAGAAGTATGTTTTATTGTTTTTAAGAGAAATTCAATTCGAAGAGGAGTCAATAAGAAGCGAGGCATCCCTGCAGGGGTGTACTAAGAAATATAAATAACAATTGGAGGAGTTGTTACATGCATACAAGGATGTGTTCTGAGAGCCTAAAGGGTTACCACCCATGAGAGAAGTGGAACAGAGATCCAACTATTCACAGCCTCCCCATTGCCAAATATTGGGCTATACAAACAGTGTGTTATAGAAGTAAGTGAGGTGAAGAAACAGTTGCAGCAACTGCTAGAACAGGGTGTCATTCGACCAAGTACATCATCATGTGGGTCACCCATCATCAGTGTGCCAAAGAAGGATGGGACTTGGCGCATGTGTATAGATTATAGGGCATTGAATAAAATCACGCTCAAGAACATATACCCCCTACCCAGGTAAGACGATCTACTAGATTAGTTGCAACAAGCAAAGTATTTCACCAAGCTAGACTTGAAGTCTGGATATCACCAGGTTCGAGTCAAAGAAGAAGATACATGGAAGACTACCTTCAAAACCAGGCAAGGTCTGTATGACTGGTTAGTTATGTCATTTGGCCTATGTAATGCACCAACTACATTTATGAGATTAATGAATGATATATTGCACCCTTTTATATATTCATTTGTTATTGTCTATCTAGATGATATACTTGTACATAGTGCTACTTGGGAGGAGCATATTTCACATTTGACGTAAGTGTTGAAAACATTGAAGAAGCACTAGTTGCTAACAAATATCAAGAAGTGTGAGTTGGCGTAGTAGTCGTTGGTGTATCTAGGGCATGTGATTAGTGGAGGAGAGCTAAAGATAGATCATTCCAAGATGGAGGCCATCATGAAATGGTCGGTGCTTACTAATGTTTCCGAGGCTAGGAGTTCCAATGGGGCAGCACAATACTTGAGGAAGTTCATAATCTCATTTGCTCATATCTCTCAAATCGAGAAACAAAATCAAATTTTGTAAGAAACCCATTTGATCTAACAAAAAATTCTTTCAAATGAGATATTTTCCACCTTCTGAAATGCTCCATGGAGGTCATGGAACTTGCATAAATTTTGTTAAAGATTGTTACTTTATGTTTCATTCATCATAGTGCTTCAAACCCTCATTCCCATGGAGTCATAATCTGCTCTAATACCACTAATTCAAATCTTGGGGGGAGGCCCCCAAGATCTAAAAAAATTGAAATGGAAAAAAAAATATGAGACTAATCCAGATCTTGGGGGGAGTCCCCCAAGATTTGAAAAAATGAAATGTTAGAAAAAGAGAGGAGAACACACAATGAACAAAACCACATAAAATTTTTCATTAAAATGGAGAATTGTAAAAGCAACTATGTGGTGGATAATATCTCCTTTTACAAAATGCGACTTGTTACTTCTAGCCTTTTTTAGTTACAATACAAGGATAAATTTCATGGGTGGGTAAATACTATGGGTGAATGAATACCAGGGGTAGATGCCACTTCCAATACCATACCAGGGGTAGATGCCACTTCCAATACCATGGCTAAATTCCATAGGTGGATGAATACCATGGGTGGATAAATACCATGGATGAATGAAGGCTATGGGTGGATGCCACTTACAATGCTTTGGTTGGATAAATACCATAGGTAGATGCCACTTACAATACCATGGGTAACTACCATGGGTGGATGCCACTTTCCATTCGGATAAAAAAAGTAATGCATAAAGAAAAATTACATTTAAATGTGCTCTTAATTTGACACATTGTAACTTTTCTCAAATCAATAAACTCCACCAATATATCCTCCTCCTCTTGTTTTTATTTTATTATTATTCATTTATTTTCAAAAGGCGACAAAATCTATCATGACTAAGTGTCAAATAATAGTGAGGGCAACCATCACTAGGTGTTATCTATGTCTAGATAAAAAACACTTGCCATGTAAATGACTAGCTAGTGCTTCTTAAGGTGACAAACTTCTACTCCTTATACATGTTTCCTTTTGTTTGAGGAAGGTGACTTCTTAGCTAATTTAAATAGGTTTCAGGTCTTCTTCGAGGATCAAAAAGTCGCTGTAACTTATATAATATCCATAATAAAGCCAATCTTCATTATCGTCATTGCTTAAGTTATCTTTAGTGGAGTTATGTACTTTCTAGTATCTTTTAGCCTTAGTCCCATATATGTGATTAGTGATCACCTTTGGTTGCAATTTAATTGCTCATCCAAAAGATTCATCTATATTATCTTTTACATTTTTGGTTTTTAAGAGAAATGTGTATCCATAAAAAATTTATAAAACACTTCCCCTTGTTTTAGATGATACTTAAAGTAAACAATATTTTGCAAAAACTCAAAACTTTATTACGTTGAGATGTGCTCTACAACCCAGTATGGGGGGGATGTGAAGCATAAATGTTTAACATTTAACAAATTTAATCTATTGAATTAAGACTTCTGTGATCCATATCAAGTTTTTGGGACATGTTTTCAACGATAATAACATCAAATTCATTTGTCAACGTGTTTCTAACCAAGAAGTGTGGTTTATCGTTAGGACAAGATGAAGTATCAGATCAAGACAACAAATTAAATAGAGAGACCGATCACTCAAACAGCTAGAAAGAAACGAATACTTTTGACCAAAAGAAACGACTACGTTTGACTTGACTAATGTAGCCGTTTTTTTTGGTCAAAAGTAGCCGTTTCTTTCCGGCCGTTGGAGTGATTGGTCTCTCTATTTAACTTGTTGCCTTGATCTGATTCTTTTTCTTGTTCTAATGATGAACCACACTTGTTGGTTCAAAACGCATGGACAAATGAATTTTGATGTGATTATTGCCGAAAACATGTCTCAAAAAATTAATCTAATGTCAATGTCGACATAGTATAGGGTAGATGTGTAACGTAAATGTTTAACATTTAACATTTTTATGTTGACTAATTTATTAAAAAAAATATTAAAAGTAACAAATAAAAAGTTAAAAGTAATATAAAGCTATGTAAACATTTGAATGTTTCAATTAATAACAAAAAGTTAAAGTTAAAGTTAATTTGTTATATTCTGATTTTGTTATTATATTGTGTATAGGCTTTGTTACCATACCATGGTTTATCAATACCATATGCCAAAAAACCATAACTTATTTCACAATCAAAATATTTTATAACAATATGACACGATTATTTACCATGAATATTTACCCCCACTTTATTGTGGATATTATTAACATGCAAATAGGGTTTGTTACAATAAAATGGACCAATACCATGGCTTATCAATACCATAGGCCCCAAAAACACAACTTATTTCACAATCATAATATTTTATAAATATTTAATATTAATTTAATTTAATAACTTTTTAAATTAATTATAAGAGGAAAAACGTTATCATTAGTTTTGAGATAACTTCTCTCCTCATTACTACTAAAAAGATTCCCATAGGAATGAAATCAAGGTTTCAATAAAATAAAAAATAGAATATTTTGATATATAAAAATGTGAAATATATAATATAAATAATATTACTAAGAACCAACATAGATCCATTTTAACTATGGACCCATCCATGAGAGCAAACAAATTGAGTAACAAGAATAGGGGAAAGATAGTGCATGATTGTTTAAGTTTTTTATTATTGTATTTTCTTTGACATGATTAATCCAAGATACAGGTCTAATATTTTACAACCAATTGAGTTTTTTTAATTTAGATATTTTCTTAAATGCAATATCATAGAATCAAATTTGAGAGAGAGAGAGAGAGAGAGAGAGAGAGATGGAATTGGAGGGGGTGAGAGAGGGAAGAAAGAACAAAGACAAAGAGAGATGGAGGTGGAGAAAGACATGGAGTGACAAGGGAGAGGTGTGGAGAGCGATGGGGAGAGGAGGGAAGAGAGAGTTAGAGGGAGATAGCGATAGAGTTAGAGGGAAGAGAGAGAGAGTGATGAGGGAGAGGTAGAGGGAGGTGGGAGGCAATGATAGAGAGAGGAAGGAAGTGAGGGAGGACTCAATAGAGAGAAGGAGAAAGAGATGGAGTTGGAGGGGGAGAGAGGGAGGGAAGAAAAAAGACACAGAGGGAGAAAGGTGGAGAGAGAGAGAGGGAGAGTAAGAGAGAGGGGGAGAGAGAGATATTGAGAGAGAGTGTGCATATTTGAGGGTGAGATAGAGAGAGGGAATAAGAAAGAGACACACTAATACAAATATAGATATTATATAACTAGCATAGATCCATCTTAACCTCGAATCTATCAAGCATTGAGAGTGATCAAATCTCTTGAGGTGCAATCATTTCCTCAAGTTTTGCACTAAAAAAAGAGGTTTGCACCTCGAGAAATTTGATCCATTTTGGCGTTGGATAAATCCGATGTTAAGATGGATCTATGTTGGTTATATAATAGTATATAATATCTGCATTTGTATCTGTGTCTCTTTCTTATTCCCTCTCTCTATCTCACCCTCAAACATACACACTTTCTCTTCATATCTATCTCTCTATCTCCCCCTCTTCATCTCCCTCTCTCTATCTTAACCCTGAATCTATCAAGATTGAGAGAGATCAAATCTCTCAAGGTGCAAACCTTTTTTTTCCGAGTGCAAAACTTGAGGAAAGGTTTGCACCTCGAGAGATTTGATCACCGAGAAATTTGAGGAAAGGTTTGCACCTTGAGAGATTTTATCGCTCTCGACGCTTGATATATCTGAGGTTACGATGGATATAGGCTGGTTAAAAACTCTAGACTATTTCAACTATTATTATCATTAAAAAATTCCCCATACCACTTAAATGAATGAATTTGAGATTAGTAGAGAAAATAATTGCCCTCAAAGGTAAAGATGTAATGTTTAACATTTTGACCCGAGATAACATAGCAATAATAATAAAAACTTTATAATTGATGGTTTTTCCCATAATATTCTTAATCCATTATTTTTTCTATAATATTTTTTGATATGATTTATTTAAAAATTAATAATTAAACCAACCTAAATTCATTGAACATAGAAATCAAATCTTTTCTCTTTTCCCCGATTTAATCCATCCATAATTAAAATATATCTAACTAATAACCAATTTTCCCACCACTCTTTAAACCTAATTGAAAATCATATATATTACCGACATTCTCCAAATATACATTGCTGGGCTAGGGTTTCATATCGTGATACCAATCAGTCTTGTTTTGCTTAGGCTAGGTTTTAATGTTGTATTACCAATCAGTCTGGTCTGCCGTTCGAATCTGCTTCTACTCAGAACCCTGAGAATCAATGGAGGTAGGCTATGAAAAGCCGCTCAAAGACAACTCCCACTGCTTGATGGGTGCGAATTCGTTCAAAACAATAGGGTTTATAGCAGAGCAGAACAGTGCTTCAAACCCACGGCGTTTGATATAGTGGTATTGTCCCTTAAGTGTTAGTGGTTGCTCCAACAACATCCATGAGGTCATTTGCTCTTCGAATTTTTCCACATATTCTGAATTCAAATTTGGAGAGAGGCTTAAAGTTTGGAGAGAAAATGGCTACATAGATGTTGTTCGGAATAGTTCAGTTGAAGAGGAATCTTAATCAGGTGTTATTGAGAGCAACAAGGGTTGACAAAATCGCAGGAGCATCGTACATAGGCTCCGGAAAAATGGTTGGAAGACCCAGAGGTTAGAAAGAAAGATCTAGGGTTTACAGGCAGTAGAAACGTCGTTTATGAAGGTTAACAAGCTGGAGGAAAGTGAAGATGTTTAGCCGAATCCTATTTGGAACATAGAAGGACGAGGAGGAATAAACGTAGGCGGAGGAGGTCAAAGGAGCTTCAGTGTGTTTCTTCGGATGGTGCCAACGGTGTATCTGCTGATCCTGGTATATCGACTCTGAGAAAACAAGGAGGATGAGGAAGAGCAGGATGCAGTCAGAAAATAGCTATAGGATGCATGATAGGAGCACAAGTTTCCTTGTTTTGAGATAGCACGCATCATAAGCATGGCTGTAAGCATTTTTTCAGGAGAAATATTTGAGTAAAACTGGATGGACAGCGCAAGCAAGCACAGGAAGTCGGGACTCCATTATAGAGACATCCTATTCCAGGTATGAATTCCTAAACTGTGTTCGAATTCAACATTATTTAAGGTTCTCTATTTGGCTGGATCTATGCATGATATCATAAAACATTCAATTAAGTGCACGGTTGTCTAATCTTACATATATTCGAAAGTGTCACTTTCAAGGTAACAGCTGATTCCTCTACATCGAGATACCTTGATAGGTATTTTATGCAGTTGATATCAACTTGGCTGCCTTACCTGATCATATTTCAATATTAGATTTGCTTATGGTAATACGTAGGTTGTAAGTACAGTCCAATCATTGTAAAGCTTTGAAGTTGATCACGAAGGAATACTGGGCTGTTGAGACTAGCTCGTTCGATGTAATTTTCTTATACTTTTGTTTTGTTGTTTTTTTTTCTCTTAGTTCATTTTTTTGCGCAGCTAGAAAGATCTATATCTAAATCAGACAGACAATCTGGTACCGGTATAGTACATACATCAATCCATCAGGATTTTGGTTCAGGTTGTGCCCATGTCTGGGGTTCTCCCTCCGTTTTATATACTCCATATTCCTGGCTTCAGAATTGCAGAACTTCCTTGATCCTGAAACAGAAGTTCCATGACAAACAAAGCATTTGAAGCAGGTTGAGAGACTGGTTTTGTTTTCTGATCTCTTTACAGGCTTTGATCCTATATTTATCATCATAAAAGCTACCTGTAAATAAATAGTGCAGATATTAGACCATACAGTAAGCTGGCACTCCATGCAAGCTATAGTAGATAAGACTTGTAATCGTTTTGTTAATAGATGCATAACATCTCTTATCCCTTTTGTTTTTCATTGAGCACATGAGGTTTTCAGTGCAAAGATCCTCACGTTTCAGGTGCAGCACTGGCCCGCCCAGGCTACAAAAACCATTTTCATGATACCAGTAATGATCCATAAATCTATTTTGAATTTCTTGTTCATGGCATCTCTGATCCCACCAGTTGTCAAGCTCCTGAGTCTCTGAATGAGGCTGCAGACAATCAATGTCACCCTTGTCAGCTGAAGGGTATGTTCGTTTACTACACTGGGTTTCCTATCCAGTTTAGAACTTGCTAGAGCAGACTATAGTTCTGTTGCTTGGTTTCCAAATGAAGTGGTAATCTTTCTACTCCTTCTGTAGAGAAGTCTATTTCTATTGCTAGACCTTTGATACTATAGTTCTGTTGCTTGGTTTGCAAATGAAGTGGTAATCTTTCTACTCCTTCTGTAGAGAAGTCTATTTCTATTGCTAGACCTTTGATCCAGTTTACTTTATTTCAGGGGAAGCAATCTTTACTGGATGCTGTTTCATTCAATATATAAACTATAGTTTCGAAATATCCTTCAATTACTATTGAACAGAGAATATTGGATCTGCAAATATTATTTCCCTTGACCATGCAATCATTTCTGTTCGGTTATCTGTTGCCTTCCCATTTGAATTTCAGATAATTGAAAATTATTTTTGGTCTTCATTATTTCTGTTGATATCACCACCAGTACGCTCACCTGAGTTTGCACTAGAAGCATTGCCAAATTTTAATTTATACCTCTTTGACACAGGTGGGTTCGAAGGAGACTGTGGACTGCTTGTACCCAAATCTGTCCATACATGCAAAACAGAATCTAATTTTCTTGGAGTAGGAGATAGTATTTTGTTCAAAAGGAGAAAGAGACTCTAGGATATCTTGGGTATCTTGGGCGATGTGCTCCTGTGTTTCTTGGATGGTTCTCATCTGATTTTAGCTCAAATTTGGGCTGGATCCTATTGCTTCGTGTTAATTATTTTTGGGTTTGGTTTTTATTCTCTCTTAGTTTTTAAATAGGTCATAAGTTAAATGACATGAAAAAGGAGTTGACTCTGCACTATGCAGATGGAATTTTGATAATTTATGGTCCATGGACCTTTTGGCCATTTGCTCGAGGTTTCTTTAATTGCCTATGGAAAAGTGCACTTTCACTAAAATTGACTGTTTGTTTTGACCAATCAAGTGCTGCTGGATGTTGAAACAAGATATATAGTCACTCTCATCTGCTTTTCAATATCTCTTAGAAACCTGAGTTTTTCAATGATAACCAAATGAATGTTGCAATGTTGGGTCTATATCATCTTCCACAAAAATGTTAAATTCTTCTTTGAAAAGGTGTAGGTATGCTTGCTTGCTTGCCTTCTACTCTCCTCCTTTGTGTGGCCCAAAAGTAATAATTCTAAATTCGTTTCTATGCTATCCCCTTTCCCATGCTATCCCTACATGGTTCCATGGAATTGTTTCTATGACTATAAAGACCTCCACTGACCTATACTAAAAAGTATCCTACGCTACATCATTTGTGAGGATATGTTTATGATAGCATATAAGCCTGAATATACTATGCTCTTTATATCAATGGGGTGGCCAGAGGGGTAATGGCCCTCCTACTAACCATAATAGTTGATTGCTTGTGGGGCAAGTGTGTTTACTTGATCGGCCTTCTCGTCTACTATGGTGAAAAAACATTTAATTGGCAATAGCCTCTGATATCCCTTTAGCATGTTATCCTAACATATTGTTGATCAATTAATTGTTATTAATGCCAAAGGGATGTCTAGTTGAAGAAGAAAATTGCATAGTCTTAAATAGGAGTTTAAGCCCTTTCCAACGAGTATTTGCATGCCTCCTAACTTGTTGAAGAGAAATTAAATTTTTAAGTTGAAATATATCTATTTCTGGCAGATAGGCTCATATCTCATGAACCTTGTGAAGTGAAGAAGAAGCACTGGTTTTGGTTTCTGGTTTCTTTGGGTTTTGGGTTATGGTTTAAGCTTTATAGTGACATTGTTCAGTGTTGATCAGATTTTGAGGTTTCCTTTTGAGCTATCCTTGGAGGACAGAACTTGTGTTAACTCTAGCACATATCTAGTCCTAAATTTGGCCAGGCATTGGAGGAATTTCTGCCTATCTATAGCTCAGAATTTTGGCCTCTTTTAGGCCTACAACAGACAAGAGTTGGGCCCCTTTATGTGAATTTCAGCCCTGTGGAAAAACAAATTCTAAGGCCTATGAAATTCGATGCCGAGGCCAGAACTTTGGCCCCCTTTTGTGGCCTATGGTATTTCAATTTGAGACAAGGTTTTGGCTTCTTGTCACAGCTTGGGTTCTGAAGCAAAGAGGTATATTTGGGCCTGATTTTTTAACCTTATTTGGAGTAGGCTTTGGATAAATTTTTGAGGAGACCTTGGGTTAGTTTTTGGACAGACATTGGATCAGTTTTGAAGACCTTTGTGTTGGCATTATGGTATAGGATTGGAGCTATGGCATAGGTGTTGTCCTTGATGGCAACTCTATCTGGTGACAGATCTCAGTTCAGGCTTTCAGAATGAAGGAAAAGTCATATACGCAGGTTCATTTAGACAAAGTCGCGTATACACGCGGGTTGGATGTTTCTAAAGCGCGTATGCCTATACACACACTTTCATGCAAGGAAAAGTGCATATATGTTGGAAAACTTACCTTTGATTCGTGGTAGTTAGTCCTTGGTATTTGAACCTAAGGTTTTGGACCATGGTATCTCGTCAGAAGTGTTGCCCCCAAGTATGGTATTGTGTTATTATGGTTTTGGATCGTGGTATTGAGAAAGGCCTAAGACTATAAAAGAGGGAGGAGATCATTTGGCAAAGCATCTTTGGAATCAATTGAATATCTAACCTGTGCTAGATCTGAAACTTTTGTGATTGGGGTTATGGTGCAGATCTGGATCTGAATGAAGGAAGAACCTAAGCGCATAAAGAAGGATAAGATCTATTGATGGGTCATAATCTTTAAGGCTTGAATGATAGTATATCTGTATGATCTTGATCTGTTCTGTAAGGCGCACGCTTGATCTATAAATCTGATAATCTGGGTTAACTTGTATTTGATTGTTTGAAATAGCAAATTATCCTTTATAGATCTGTACGCAGGTTCAGTGAAGCGAAGACGCGTATACACGCAGGTTCAACAAAGGAAAACGGCATATACGCAGGTTGCTCCACATACAGGAGCGTATACACGTACGTTTCAGGTTGTTTAAGTAGCGTATATGTATTTTATTGTGATCTAGCTCCCTCTGTTTGTTGCTGCAGTGTTTTGGGTTCAGAATTTGGTATATGGTCACTATTACTGTGTTCTGGGTACAACTATCAGAGAAGTTTTAATTGTGAATCAGTTTGTTCGGTTGAAAAGGAGTTTGGGTAAAGCAAAAATTTTGATGATTGATTGATGTTCATGGATCCAGTCTGAAAATTTATGAAACGTGGTCCCTGGAAGAAAGAGAAAGTTGTAGCCTTCATTAGGCTAGCACCTACGTACTAGTATCTTGGCTAGTACAAGAGCTAAGGGGGTTGTAGCTCCCTTCTAGGAGAAGCTGGAAAACGAGAGAGGGTTGTAGCTCTCTGCAGGTTGTAGCCTGCGTACTGATAAAGGATTGCACCAGTACATTGTAAAAAGAAGTTTCTAATTAAAAGAAGATAGAGACGAATTGCAGCAGGTGGTTTTCACTCACATTGGGTTTCCACCTTATATCTTGTGTTCTTGTGTGTGACTGTCTTCTGTTCTGCTTTTATTGGTCTGGCTACTGTTTATTTCACTCAGATACACATATTAATAATCAAGATCTGAAAGATAAAGTAAATTATAAGTTTGCATTGTATACGCGGGTTTCATTCTACATAATTGTGTATATATGCGGGTTTAACTAACTGAAGTAGCGTATATCTTCTGAATTTTAAAAAGGGAATATTTGGCTTAATAATACTGATTCACCCCCCCTCTCAGTATTATTTCCAACAATTGGTATCAGAGCCAGGTCCTTCTGAAGGAGCTCAATCGCTTGAAGGAAGATCCATCATCATGAGCAACTACGAGAGAGAAGCATCTGTTAGGCCACCGATCTTTAATGGGACAAACTTCGTATATTGGAAGGTAAGAGTTACTGCCTATCTTCAATCTCTTGGTACAGAAGTCTGGGATATCATAGATACAAGGTACACTTTTCCATCAGCAACTCCTACAGATCCGGCTGAGAGGAAGAAATATGAAACAAATGCCCCTATCTCAATCAGAATTTGTGAAGGTTATGCAGTATAAATCCGCAAAAGAAATATGGGACAAGATTGTTCTGAGCTACGAAGGAGATAAACAGGTAAAACGAGCAAAACTTCAAACCCTCAGGATTCAGTATGAAAATCTCAGAATGCACAATGATGAAAGCGTGGCTAACTATTTCCTTCGCGTAGATGAGATTGTTAATTGTATGAAAAACTTGGGTGAAGAAATAAAAGAGGCTGTTGTGGTTGAAAAAGTTCTAAGATCTTTGTCCCCTAGGTTTGAATCTAAAGTTTCTGCAATAGAGGAAAAGGAGAATCTACGAAATCTTACCATGTCACAGCTATACGGTATTCTAACTGCTTATGAAATGAGGAAAGGAGGACCATCAGACAGGAGAGAAGCAGCTTTCAAGGCTTCAGGCAAAGGAGACTACTATGAGTTAGGACATGCATCAGAAGAGGAAGAAGAATCAAATTTTGTCAAGAATCTTCAATGGGGTACTGGAAGATTCAGAGGTAAGTTACCCTTCAAATGCTTTGCTTGTGGGAGAGTCGGTCACTATGCTGCCAAATGTCCTCATAAGGATAAAGGGAAGGAACCTGTTAGATGGAACAAGAAACAGAATGCAACTAAGAAAAGTTACTACACTCATGAAGATAGTGATGGTCTTTCAAATAGTGATGAAGATGAACGAGGTAATAACTATAAACTTTTAATGGCTTTTGAAGATGATGATTACATGGATGCTATAGATGTAGATGGTTTTTATGAAGAAATTTCTAGACTCAAAGTATGTTTAGAAGAGAAGAATGTGACCATTGAGACTTTGCAATTCCAACTTGATGAAAAAGAAAAATTTCTTGAGAAGTTAGAATGTGAAATTGTTGGCCTTAGAAAAGAAATTGAGAAAACAAAGGCTCTTAATCTTAAATTTGTTAAAGGATCTGAAACTCTGGATGAGATTATCAATGTACAACGTTCTCCACTAATCAAGACAGGTCTGGGGTATAATGGTGAAGCATCTGAAGCATCCACCTCAAAGAGTTATCTCGATGCAGCAAGGAGGAATGTGCAAAAGCCCAATGGAGATCACCAGGTAAAACAGGGACGAATTACATCAAGAATAAACAAAGACTACCAGGTAAATCAGGGGCAATCCACCTTAAGGGTGAACAAAAGCTACAATCAGCCACAGGTAAGATCTTCTCAATTTGCCTCAAGAATGGATGACAATAGAAACTACAATCATATGGTTGGTAGGTTTAATAATCGCAGAAGTTTCTTCAATGGCCAATGTTTCTCTTGCCATAACTCTGGTCACAAAGCAACTCAATGTGTTACCTATAAGACAATCATGACTAGAGAAGCTCAAAAACAAAGAAGTATGACTAGAATTACGAAAAGGACCTATAATAACTTTTCGGCCCTTGAAAATGAAATTGAATGCCCTATTTGTAATAACTTCGGACATGAAGATTCTGAATGCAGGAGCAGGTTTCGGCAGACAAAGGAACAATCCTCAAGCACCAGAACATGGAGAATAAAGGAACCACAACCAGAAAGATGTGAGATAGCTTTTTATGCAGAAGGACAGGAAAATCAATGGTACATTGACAGTGGATGTTCAAAGCACATGACAGGTGATAAAGAAAAACTTGAACCATATAGTGTTTTAGAAAAGGGAAAGAAAGTCTCTTTTGGAAATGATACCCTTGCAGTCATAAAAGGAAGAGGCACTGCTCAATAGAAGGAAAAGGTCAAAGCTGGAAATGTTTTGTATGTTGATGGCTTGAAGCATAATCTTCTGAGTGTCAGTCAGATGTGCGATCAAGGAACCGAGGTAATATTTCGATCAAATGGATGTAGTGTTCGTGATCTTGATACAGGAGAAACAATGATCAAAGGCAAAAGAACTCCAAATAATTTATACATATTTGAAGAAGGACAACAACAATGCTATTTGAGCAAGGATGATGAACACTGGTTATGGCACCGGAGGTTGGGGCATCTAAGCTTTTCACAAATAAGGAAAGCATGCAAATACCAGGCAGTTCGTGGTCTACAAGATATCAAAATTCTAGACAACACAATATGCAAATCATGTCAATTTGGTAAGCAAACCAGAACTAACTTCCCTGAGAAGGAAGGATCAGCTAGCAGGCCTCTTGAACTAGTTCATACAGATGTATGTGGTCCATGTAGGAAAAGGTCACTTCGAGGAGAAGAATACTTTATATTATTCATTGATGACTTCTCCAGGATGGTTTGGATAGTACTTATGAAGCACAAAGATGAAGCATTCGAAAAATTCAAATCTTTCAAAGCCTTGGTTGAAAACGAATCAGATCACAAAATTAAATGCCTCAGGTCTGATAGAGGTGGGGAGTTTACCTCAAATGAATTTTTTGATTTTTGTGAAGAACATGGAATAAGAAGGGAATTCTCTACAGCTAGGACTCCTCAACAAAATGGAGTAGTGGAAAGAATGAACATAACTGTTCAACAAATGGCTCGTGCTATGCTTGATGAGTCTGGAACTCCCACAACCTTCTGGGGTGAAGCGGCTTTTGCTGCGGTGGTTATTTTCAACAAAACAAATGTCCGGGTAAATAGCACTCAAACTCCTCATGAGCTTTGGTATGGTGAGACTCCTTCGATAAAACATTTCAAAATTTTTGGAAGCAAATGCTATATTAAGAATAATGATGAACATCTTGGCAAGTTTGAACCTAGAGCAGATGAAGGCATTCTTCTTGGTTATTCTCACCACAGCAAAGCATATATATGTTACAATAAAAGACTTGGAAGAATTGTTGACAGCATTGATGTTGTGGTTGATGAAAAAGGAAACATTCCTAGGCAAGTAAATTATGAAAATATCGAAGAAGATGAAGACTACCCTCCAAATCAGACTGATGATGAAGAAGAACCTCAAGAGTCACCAGAGGAACAGATGAGGATAGAAGAGAAGACTCCATCCAGGTATGTTCAGAAGAATCATCTAGAATCTCAAATTTTGGGGCAGAAAGAGGCAGGTATACAAACAAGAAGAACAATTGCAGAAGCCTAAAGCTATTTGGCTTAGCTCTCCTCCACTGAACCACAAAATGTAAAAGAGGCATGCAAAGATGAATGTTGGGTCAAGGCAATGGATGAAGAACTTGAGCAAATAGAAAAGAACAACACTTGGGAGTTGGTTCCTAGACCAAAAGATAAGAATGTCATAGGGACAAAATGGATCTTTAAAAACAAGTTGAATGAAAATGGAGAAGTGATTAGAAACAAGGCCAGACTTGTGTGTAAAGGGTATGCTCAACAAGAAGGAATAGACTTTGAAGAAACTTTTGCTCTCGTTGCTAGACTTGAGGCCATCCGAATGTTCCTTGCTCTCTCAAGCTTTCAGAAGTTTAAAGTATTTCAAATGGATGTGAAATCAACCTTTCTGAATGGAGACTTAGAAAAAGAAGTGTACATTGAGCAACCAGATGGCTTTATTCTTGGGAATGATCCAAATCTTGTATGCAAACTAAAAAAAGGCTCTCTATGGTCTTAAACAGGCTCCAAGGGCTTGGTACTATCGTTTGGACAAATATCTTCATCAACAAGGATTCTCAAAAGGATCAACTTATAGCAATCTTTATATAAAAATTGAAAATGACAAATTGCTAATACTTGTTGTGTATGTAGATGATATTATCTTTGGCAGCAATGAAGAAGCTATGAGTCAAAGCTTTGCCTTGGTGATGCAGAAAGAATTCGAAATGTCTTTGCTTGGAGAACTGACATGCTTTCTTGGATTGCAAATTCAACAAAATGAAGGCGGTACCTTTTTGTCTCAAACCAAGTATCTCAAGCAGATCTTGAAAAAATATGGCATGGAGGATTCAAAACCTGTGTGTACCCCTATGGTTACAGGATGCAGCCTTAGTGCAAACGATGAATCTACAGCAGTGCATCAACCAACCTATAGATCCATGATTGGAAGTCTTCTTTATTTGACAGGTACTCGACCAAACATCATGCATGCAGTGGGAATAGTTGGAAGATTTCAGGCAAATCCTAAAGAAACCCATCTTCAGGCAGTAAAGAGAATTTTCAAGTATCTTCAAGGAACTCAAAACTATGGCTTATGGTATCCTAGAGATACAGATCTCACTCTACATGCTTATACAGATGCAGATTGGGTTGGAAGCGTGGATGACAGAAAGAGCACAAGTGGTGGAGCATTCTTTATGGGTTCCAGATTAGTAGCTTGGTTCAGCAAGAAACAGAGTTCAATTGCTTTATCTACACCTGAAGCGGAATATGTGGCTGCTGCATCTTGTTGCACTCAACTTTTTTGGATGATGCAAACCTTGCAGGACTTTCAAATCACTTGTACACCATCTATCTCCATCTTATGTGATAATACAAGTGCAATCAGCATTTGAAAGAACCCAGTCATGAATTCAAAAACCAAGCACATACCAATCAAGTATCATTTTCTCCGGGAACAAGTGTTGGAACAAAAGTTCTAGTTGGAGTATGTACCTTCTAAAGAACAAGTTGTTGATATTCTCACCAAACTACTGCCCAGGGAGACTTTTGAATACCTCAGACAGAAGCTGGGGGTAGTTGATGCATCATCTTGCTATTAAATCCTGTCTATTTCAGAGAAAAATGGGTGTACGCGAGTTGCCTGAGGAAGTTCCACGTACATAGCAGGTTTGTGAAGAGATAGTCGTGTATATGGAGGCTTGATGGATATCAGTAGGAACAGGCTATCAATACACACTTTCATGCAAGTATACGCATACGCACTAGTCTGAAAATTGATTGATGTTCATGGATCCAGTCTGAAAATTTATGAAACGTGGTCCCTGGAAGAAAGAGAAAGTTGTAGCCTTTAGTAGGCCAGCACCTACGTACTAGTATCTTGGCTAGTACAAGAGCTAAGGGGGTTGTAGCTCCCTTCCAGGAGAAGCTGGAAAACGAGAGAGGGTTGTAGCTCTCTGCAGGTTGTAGCCTGCGTACTGGTAAAGGACTGCACCAGTACATTGTAAAAAGAAGTTTCTAATTAAAAGAAGATAGAGACGAATTGCAGCAGGTGGTTTTCATCCACATTGGGTTTCCACCTTATATCTTGTGTTGTTGTGTGTGTGACTGTCTTCTGTTCTGCTTTTACTGGTCTGGTTACTGTTTATTTCACTCAGATACACAGATTAATAATCAAGATCTGAAAGATAAAGTAAATTATAAGTTTGCATTGTATATGCGGGTTTCATTCTACATAATTGCGTATATATGCGGGTTTGACTAACTGAAGTAGCGTATATCTTCTGAATTTTGAAAAGGGAATATTTGGCTTAATAATACTGATTCACCCCCCCTCTCAGTATTATTTCCAACACTTTGAAAGCAACCCTAGAAGTGGTCCCTTGAAGCAAAGTTGAAGAATCTTTGTGAAGTAGACTTGGAGAGTTTTAGAGCAGAGTTTTAAGTAGACTTGAAGAACCATTTTGAACAGACTTTGGATCCTCTCTTGGAGCAAACTTTGAACAGATCTTGGAGCAGAGTTTGAACAAACCTTGAAGATTTATTGTAGCAACGTTGTTTTAGCTTTCTTGACCACTTGTTGGAGGAGTTTTGAAGGTGTTTTTGGATAGAACTTGCCAACTTGGTGACTTGTTGAAGAAAACTAGAAGACATCATTTTGTAGCCGACTTTGGAAGAATTCCATCTTTGTGAAGCAGTTTTTGGAAGAATTCTTTGAAGGATTGCGTGCAAACCTTAGAAAAAGACTTGAATCATCCTTGGGCAAGTTTTTTAGCATCTTTGAAGCAAAATTTGGAAAACATTTTGGAGAAAATTTTGGAAAGCATTTTGGAGTATTTTTTCTCCATGGATGTTCTCTACCACAGTAATTGTTTAAAGATGCTCACCATATCCTTGATCACTCTCTTTTGTGCCAAAACAATGGAACTTTGATAAACAGGCATGATCGAGATGTCAGATTTAATGAATAACATTCTGCCTCCTAAGGGTAGTGATTTGTTTGCCCCATTGCTGATTCATTCCTTATTTTATTGGTATCATTTATTTATTTCTTTGCAGTATGTCTTTTAACTGATAGAGGAAATCCCATGTAAAACGTATGCATAATATCTTCTTTTCAGTCTCAACATTGTCAGGATTTGTCTTTTCAGTCCCAACATTGTCAGGATTTGCCTTTTCAGTCCCAAGCTTACATTCATGAAAGAAAATTGATTTGTCTTTGTTAATGGTAGATGGTCTGGCCTATGGGTCTCTTAAATATTTTGATGGCATTGTTTATTGCTTCAGCTTCTTTTGGATTGTCAGATCCTAAAAGTAGTGTATCTTTCAATGTTATCAAGATTCAAAACCAGACTGGTCTTTGAATCGGTAGACCCCTTGAACTGGGAATCGGTAAAAAAACTAGATGAAAATAGATTGACCAAACATACTTAAAGTATTAAAAAAACCCATATATATTCATGTGCATCCATATACATTATACATTCAAGCGATTTATATGCAAATATGAATTTTTTTCCATTTATATAGCAAGAGTGCATAAGACCAAAATAGCACCCAGTGCAATGCATCTATGAAGCAAAATACATCAAGATATAGGCTCTAAATGGCCTATGGAGTCCAAAATTAAGCATAGTACTCAACCCCTACTTGCATAACCAGTTCATCCAAAAGACAGAATAGTAATTGCACATCCTTCACTTGATTAGATGCTTCTACAAATTTAAAAAACATGATGTCTTTTGGGCAAGCAATTAAGAGATTTAAAATGGTGCAAGTTTTTCCATCAATCCATCCTCTAGAGACCATTGTGCACCTTATTTTGGTCCATGGGTGCTTGTACTCTGTAAGGTACTCTTTTATTTTTGGACCTCATTTTGTAGAAGTGATCCCCTAATATCATGAAAACCAGGGCCTTTGAAGCCTGAATCACGTGCAGTCATAGCATTAATCAGAGGTTGATAATATGTAGAATTAGCAACATTGAAAGGTATTATTGCATCATACCACCATCTAGCAATGCATTCCCAAGCAACTTTCTTCTATTTGGTATCAATGGTGGGTTGGGCAGTAGGCGTGGTGTGAGGTACAAAGAAATAGTCAAGATTTCTTGCACATGCCCTTCTCAAAGTAAATGAACTAGGTCTAGAAGCTCATCTCCAAGTCTAATAGGGAAACTAGAGGAATCTTCAAAACTTGGGATATGTGTTTCAAGATTAGGGTTGATGAAAGGAGCATCATCATTTTTACTTTTGCCGATGTCCTTTTTAACTTTATTGTTCTTGCTCTTGCTCTTTTCTGCTAGGTAGGCTTTGATCAAACCCATCATATGATTCTTTAGGTCATCAAAGACTTTCTCACAATGTTCTACTTGGCCTCTGCAATGAGCTATGTGTTCCTTAATTCTATGGATTCCTCCACCTTCAATCACCTTGCCACAGTAGTTGCAAACTTTTTTGAATTTTCCATCATCATTCAAATGTTAATGTAACTATGTTGGATCATTGTTGCTTTTAGGGGCAATTGCAACCTATACAACAACAAAAAAAGAATCTGCATGCAAAGGCCTAGCAATTCTTACTTTTTAGGGAAAAAATTAAGAGAAATACAAGAAAAAATAAAATAGAAATTTGCATAGAAATCCCTAGCTTTCTAGGGTGAGAAAAACAATAATTTATATGAGATACAAATAAAAATTTAAATAGAGATCTGCATAGAAAGCCCTAGCAATTCTTACTTTCTAGTGTTAAACAAAATATTTTCTAAGAGAAATACAAGGAAAAATTAAAATAGATATCTGCATAGAAAACTCTAGGTTTCTTTTTAATTCGTAAAGAAACAAACAACATTTTTTAACAGAAAAATAGAAGATGGTTAGGTGCATTGACATACTTGGAGAAGCCTTCCAAAAATTGAGAACAATAGTTGCTCCAAACAACAGCAAAAAGCTGCTCTAAAAATCTATGCAAAACCCCTTCTGTCACCTCCAAAAATAGCTGAAAGTAACTCCACAATTTTTGACAATTTTTTTTGAAGCAACTTTCAATTTCTTCAAGAAATTTTCTGTAGCTCATCTCTTTAACCACTAGCTCCCCAAATCTGCACAAAAACCTCCCAAGAACAGCCCTGCAAAATAGCAAATATCTCTCCAAAACCCACTCAAACATCTCAATTCAAGATATTCAAGAAACTTGAATGAATAGTGTGAGTGAAATAGATGAGGCGACTTTAAATAAGTTTGAGAGGGGCTGGAGTTTCCATTTTTGTGGGCCAGTGGCCAAGTAAGAGAGAAAAAAGAAAAAGCAAAAGAAGCCCCTTGTGTTGTGTTGTATGTGGCCTTATCGAACTGATTGGTTCAGTGAAAATGGCTGGTTAGGTACCAGATTTGCCAAAAATAGTTTCTGAGGCCAGTCCGAACCAGTTTTGCCCTCCAACCAGTTGCACTGGCCGGTTCAGACAAACTCAGTCCGATTTTGATAACACTAGTATCATCTTCAAATTGAAAATCGGAAATAGGGTTAGATGACATTTTTGAACCTTCCAATTGTTGTGATGATGGGCATAGAGATTATTTTGCTAAGGGTGTTAATTTTATCAACCTTGACGACTGGCAATTTATTACCTAGCAAATCACTTCTAAATTTATTAATTGTGGATTTGCTGAATAACAACATTGTCGGAATTTTAATAGGTAAATAAAAGATAAAAACAACGGAAGCAAAATTTTACAATGTCATACACATGCACATACAAAATTATGCCTTTCACATCTGTTGCCCGTTAACTTTAGTTTTATAGCATATAAGGCTTTCCTTCTTGGGAAATTAAATGCCCACTGAGAAAATTACAAACAACAAAGCTTGGAAACTTTCCAACTAATAAAACTTTCCAACTAATAAAACCTTGGAAACAAGCACATGGATGTATACCGGAGAAGTAAAGTTCCTCAAGTTTCCTATCTCTGACTCCAACCTTCTGAAAGTTTTCTTAGGAGTTTTGTCCCCCAATATCTTGTGAGGACTCCTGTTTGGCACAAATATCGCAGTGTTACATGCTTTTGCCCAAAGAACATAGGCAGATCCTGGATATGTACCATTGCGTTGACAAAATTAATGATGGACCGTTTCTTTCTCTTTGGACTCCCATTCTAGCAAGAGGGTTGGATGAGACTATCGTATCCTTCTTGATACCAGCGTCCTTGCAGAAATTCTTGAAGTCATTGGAGGTGTACTCATCCCCATTGTTCGACCTCAAGACCTTGATCTTCTTGTCTATTTGGTTCTCTACCTGGGCCTTGAAGACCCTGAACCAATTGGAGGCCACATCCTTAGTCTTCATGAAGAAGATTAAGGTTTTCTTGGAATAGTCATCAATTAATTCGGTATAGTACAACACTCTTTACACTTACACCACCAATATTGGTAAACACACATATGATGAACGAGATCCAAGATCCCCATTGACTTACTGTTGCTGTTTTGAAAACATCCTTGGTATTCTTGCCAAGTTCACACCCTTTGCAACACTCTGCTAGTCAATACTGGAATTTGGGAAACCAGTGACAATCTCCCTCGGGATTGGCAACACTGTGTAGCACAAGTGTCCCAACCTCCTGTGTGACGAATCACATAAGTTGTCACTACTATGTACTCATGTACCAAAGCCTGAACAGGTTTGCCTTTCAACTTGTATAAGTTGACCTCACTAACCTCAATGGTCACTAGTGTGTCTAGGCTAGGATCTTCTTGATGGATTGAGCACATGCCCATTCCCTAACATGACCTCATATCCTTTGTCCTCCATCACTAAGACTGAGAGGAAATTCTTCTACAATTCTGGTACAAACAACATGTCCTTGGCTTCCAACATATCTTCCAACTTGAGTTGGAACTTTCTCCATTAGACTGCCAAGCAACTCCGATGCTTTTGTCACGTGGCATGATGCAGTAGTGTCCAAGTACCAAGCTCTTTTGGTGATGTTGCTGGTAGATAGACAAGACACCAATGGGAAGTCCTCGAATTTTGCTGCAAATTCATCAAGTTGTACCTTTGTTGATGCTGCTGCTGTTTGTTGCGACTAACCCTACCCTTCCTTATCAGGATAATGTGATGCATAGTGCCCATTCATGTAGTAAATGAAGCACTTCAGTCTTCTCAAGTCCTTCTTCCTTGGCTGTGACTTCTCATTCTTGCCTTTGGAACCCTTCCTTTTGCTCTTCTTGGCTTGATTGAACAAGGCCAAGTTCTTCTCTCCATCTCGTTGCCTTAGACTCCTCCCAAACCTCTTTTTGGATGCAATCATCCCAAAGCCTCTCCTAATTGGGAAGCTTCTCCTGAGCATAGACTCTCTTGACAAATGGTTCCGGTGGCTTGGTGAACCCATTCAGTGCCACATTGATGAGTTCTGTCTCATCCACTATATTGCCAGTGGCTACAAGCTGGTCTAGTATCTGGTTGATCTTCATGAAATAGTTGGCAACAATATCAACGTCGATATCTGGATGGATTTGAGCAGGTTGCTCAAGATCATCTTCCTATTCATGTTATCATATTAAAGGTTCACTAGATCCTGAAACATCTCTCTGGCCGACTGCTTCTTTTCCATGTGTGGGATCAAACGATTCCTTACGGTATCCATAATCACTTTTTTGGCTCTAATGTCCTCATGAGTTTCCATGAGTGCTGCATCTGTTCAGTATTGGTACAAGAATAACTTTTTCTTTCATCTTCCGAAAGTCATGTTCCTCTAAATGCAAGGTCACCCTCACTTTACAGGACAAGAATTTAGATGCTCCATCCACCCAGTCTTCAAATTTGAGATTAGTTGTTGCCATTTTTAGATTTGATAAAATCAGCTGTGCTAAGTTCTTTTAGCACCCACAAGTATAAAAATGCTGCTGGTTTATAGATCCGCTAAGATCTTTTTACAGATTTGATAGATTTGCTACAATTCTCTGTGGATCTATGCTTTGGCTCCTTAAAAAACCCACAAAAATTTAAATTTTTCAAAACCTTTGACTGGTATGGCCTCCCTCTCTCCTTCTGAAGAATGACCACCAAATCACTGTTGTGATCTGATGTGCTATATGGACTGTTCCTGCTTGCTAATGTCGCCCTATAAGGTTTTGTCCTCACCTGTCAAGTCGTATGCTGTCTTACCCCACTTTCATACTTGCTGGAATCTCCTGTAGTTGCTGTTGTCACTGTCTCGTGCTGTGCACATGTGGCTCTCACACGTACAGTTGTTGCAGTCACCTGTTACATGCATGCATGGCCGCTGCTGTATATCTTACCGTGTACAGTTGCAGTCATCTTTCTTCAGGTCTCTGTCTTGTGCGTGTACAGTGATTGCCGTCTACCTGTGCTGTGCACGCACGGTTGCTGTCATCATCTGTTACCCACATGTGTGCATATACGGATGTCACTTATATGGTCTGTTGTGGCTTCTGTATGTTACCACTGTGTCTGCAACCTTGACTTTCTGTGGATTTCTATGCAGAAAATAGTACGGCCTCCCTTGCCGACACAAATTTTCTGAATCTGGCTTATTTACAAAACTTAGAAATTGGCCTCCTTAGAGACAATGCTGTGATAGAATGTTAATTTTACTAGCCCCAGCTACTGGCAATTTATTACCTAGCAAATCACTTGCTGTAAATTTATTAACTGCAGATTTCCTAAATAAAAGCATTGCTGGAATATTATCAGGTAAATAAAATATATAAACATTGGAAGCACAATTGACCAATCTCATGCACATGCACACCGAAAATTATGCCCTTCAAATCTGCTGCCTGTTAACATTAGTTTTGCAGCATACAAGGGCTTCCTTTTCTGGGAAATTAAATGCCAACTGAGGAAAATTACAGACAGCAAAACCTGGAATTTTTCCAGGTGGCAAAACCCTTTTGCTGCTCAGTGCTGCAGCAAAAACCCTCAAACCTGTCCTTAGATCCTGCTGGCTGATGGATTCTTCTCTTGGTGCTCCTTGTTCTCTTTCTATGGAATCTGGACACTTGGATGAATGACCTCCATCCAAGATCCTCACTATCCCACTGTCTTGTGGTCACTTGATGTGTCTTTTTTGTTAGCTTAGTTTTCCTTTTATAAGTTTGAGTTATTGATTGAATCCAAAACCCTAAACTCCAAAGTGATTGACAGTTGAGATTTTCTACTTTGCTTGAGATCAATGGTTGAGATTGATTTATGTCATCAATACAAATAGTCTTTGCATTTCATTAGATTAACTCCCTTTTTCTTATAAGAGGAAATTACTTCAATAATTCGTTCAATTAAAGTGACTTGCTAAGGTTAAAGGTCCTTTGGACAACTTCCACCTGTCCAGATACTTGGACCTGGGTGGAACTACCCATCGGATGCTACTATCATTGAGAAGGGAATATACAAGGACAACGGAGAGGGAAAGAGAAAGGAGAAACTCTTGTTTTAATCCCCTAGATGAGTTAAAAATGGAAGAGAGTTCATCATTTACAAGGACAGCAAAAGGGGCTATTGAATAAGCATTCTTGGATTTTGTTCAATCAATGTCGAATAAAAGACTAATATTAGAAGGTTTTTTTGAGGAAACCCTAGTTCCTATGTTACCAGAAACGAGAAACGGGAACGAAACGAAAAACCTCAAGTAGACGAGAAACGGAGTTTTGAGATTTCGCATTCAAGAAACGAGTAGAGAGAAAAAACACTAAAATTGCTTTAAAAACTCATTTACTAAAATACCAAGTATTCCAAACCCATCCTTCTTCCTAGCAGTTCTATTATGTTAATGAAAATTCAACAATAAACTATTGGCTTTAGCGTGCAACAAAACAAAACAAAACATCAACAACAAATTAACAATTTAATGAAATTAACTAAATACCTAGAAATGTCATCTTCCCTTTTAAGTATATGTTGAGTGGGGGTTTCTCTATTGGGAACCATAGATCTGTGTATATAGGTGGACAGATGGAGAAAGATCTGTGATCAGCTTGTACAGAGGATTGCTAGTTATAATAAGAAGAAGTAAAAATCAAATCTCGGTTATAGAATGACCATCTGATTCATTCCAGAAAATTGTTGGGGGTTAAATTCTTCGTCTTCTTCCATTCAGAGACATACCTATTGGACCGTCAACGATTTTATTCAATAATTATCTAACATAATTAATAGCGCCCAACTATGATTTTGTCATTAGATAGACATTACAGATTTGCAGGTTTCAATCCATGATCTATACAAAACGAAACTAAAGATATTAAATTTTTGACATTAAAAATAAATACCAAATCATTACTTCATTCATTGAAAAATTATTCATCTTAAATTGTTCCTCTAAGTTGCCCAACTGGAAAATGAAACTAGTTGTCTTTCTGCATGCCGTGCATTTTGCGCAATGCTTTTTTGGGACGAGAGTTAACCGGAGTTTCTAAGATGTAACCGAAGACAAACCGGTGATGACTAAGCCTTGTGGCATAAAACTGTTGTAAGAAAAAATGATCCATTTCAGAAAAAACAAATTTAGCACCAACAAAGACTAGAACGACGTTGGGAATGGCGTTTTCCGTACCGTCTTGTTTCTAATGCATTTTTTCTGTAGAAACGGTGGTCGTCGTCCCGTTTCTGGTAACATAGCCTGGTTCATTTTATCATAAGCTTTATCCAGCTCTAATTTGAGAAGCATACCCCTCATTTTTTAATTAAGAGAGTGGATAGTTTACCAGCTAGAAACTGGCTTTGTTCTTTTGAGGTGAGGGATTGGGGGAGATGCCTGATCCTTGCGGCTATTATTTTACGCAATGTTATGTAGTGGTGATATGAGCTTCTAGGCCCCTAAATCTTCTGGAATATCCACTTTTGGAATGAGAATGATAAGCTGTTTTTGAGCATTAGGAATCTTACATGAGGATCTTGTTTCTGCAACCGCTCAGTAAGTCTGTCTGGGAGTCATCTGGTCTGGGGGGCCTGGGCTTCCATATAAAAAAGTACAGATCTGAGTTCCTACATCTTGATATATTCCATCATCACGCAGTTGTTTTCTTGAGCGATGGCCTTGGGGTTTATGGAACCTATCAAGATGTAGGAACTCAGATCTGTATGGTTGTTCTTGAGCGATGGATTTGGGGATGATGGATATGACCCAATTTTTCTCATTTGAAAAATTTGATGCCTGATCTGATAGGAGGGACTTGAAAAATCCAGCCACTTCTGTCTTTATAGATGCTTGGTCTTGTATTATGGAGTCGTTGGCTTTTTTATTCTAGGAAATTTGTTTCTATCTCTTATACTATGTGGATTTATAAAAAGAGTTTGTGCTCCAATCTGCTTATCTTAACCATTTTTGGGATCTTTGTTTCAAATATTCTCCTCCCTAGCATAAATTTTATTCAGGGCTAAAATTTTTGCTGGGTCAGTGAAACTTGCATTTTCAAATTCATGTTGGACGGTTTTGATTTCCTTTTCAAGAACAAATTTCTGCCTGGAAGTGTTCCTAAATCTGGATTCGTTTTATCCAGGAACAAATTTTTGCTGCTGCTTTTTCTTGGGGTGAGTTAGTGAGACCGTCATTTTCAATTTCATTTTGGATGGCCCAGAGACTGGTTTCAATTTCAGGGTGGCCCTCGGTTTAGATACTGGGAGACTGGTTTCATACTTACAGAGATATTTCACATGCAGCAGCATCCCCGAAAGATTGTGGAGAGACTGCAGCCATACTACACAATGGTCCCCTCAGCTCACTCCTCTTTGCTCTCAAAATCATTCATGTATTCCTTGAAAAAGTGATAAAAAAGATTCCTTTGACTAAAGAAATCCTTTTCACTATGTTATTGCAAAGGCTGTCCTTTCACATTTCCAGATATGTTAGGATTGTTGCTGCCATGGTAGCATAATAAATAAAGATCATAGTTCAGCACAAACAATAATTAACCTTACTTTCATCTGCATGGGAAGAGTGTAATTAACGCTTGTTGGTTAGTTGTTTGCTGAAGTATTACTGATAGAAACTGGTAATTACAATATTTAGAAGAAAAACAAGATCTCCACTGAGATAGATTGCTGTGGCATTAAACAGATCAATATCCTTGCATAGCAAGTGAAATCTGTAGGCTACCTGGCACACAAAGCAGACTCAGTCTAAAGATCGACTCAGACCCAAACACTCAAGATTGACCCAGACCCAGACGCTCCTCCTAAAAGATCCGGCCACTTTAGGTTCTTCCCTATGCTCGCACATAGAGATGCAGGCTTCTCAGATCCTTTTCTAGACTTGACCCGAATGCCTATACCTGGGCATTTTCCTTCTTTAAATAGCTGATATCACGGAAAAATTCTCCCCTCGTGAGATCCATGACTCAAAAGTAAAGATACCTTCAGATTGATTATCCGTGCAAGGAGATAAAGTAAATCGTCCGAAAAAGAAGGATTTGATTGTCCCGTGCAAGGGTATCACAATCCTTGCAATTATTATGTGACATAAAGAAAGTAAAATGTCAGGAATCATTGCTTTCGGGTAACATTGAAATGACATCCGCGCAAAGATTCACAGACATACCTAGTACTAAGTGTAGGTGTGTACAAAATGGAGATTCTTTTACGAAGAACCCATGAAAGAAACGTCTAACACCATTGTCGGTTAGAAAGACTTTACAGTACAAAAAATGACACTTGTGGATGAGTATAATAACTATGTCAGAAATGATCTATGAGATGTGTGGAAAAGAATTGAACCGTAACTTCCTTTTCAGATTCCCAAATCTGATTTTCATGATCTTCTGGTGGTTGGAGAAAGTTAACTTCTTCAAAAGGATTGTTGGTGAAAGTCATTGTATTCCATTCTGGTTCCATCAGTACTTGAGACAAGTTGTCTTGCATGAATCCTTTGGGTTACAAACCAATGAGTATGACCGCATCTCCTCATTGCATTTAGGAAAGCAATATCTTCTATTTCAATGAGATCTTTAAGACTTTTATACAAAACTCTAGTATGGAGTGTGCCGGGTGCAGAGAAACCATCAATCTTTAATCGGGTGAATTGATAGGGCATTGTAAGGATAGCACTGAGACCGTAGATTTTCCACCAATCTTCAAACCAATTAGGGAAAGGATCTTCTTGATTCATTCTTTTTGTTGGCCAATCTTCATAGCTAAAGTCAAATTGGAGATGATAGAAGAAATTGGATGAGATATTTTCTAAATTCATCATTTGAAAGAAGGCAGACCTTTGTCTTTCTGGATCAAAATTAGTCCTTCTAAAAGGATTGTTGAACTGTTTAATTGTTAGTCTGCAATTTCCAATTCTGTTATCATCTTCATAATAAATTTCATAAGAAATATTTCCAATATGAGCCAAATAATCAAGTTCTTGAATGGCCAGATCATTTTCAACTTCTTGATCATCCCAAGTCCAGAGATTGGGAATACCTTCTCTCCACCTTATTTCCTTTACTGGGTACCATTCATCATCATGATCAAATAGCATGGTATGACTAATATTGTTATATCTGACCCATCCATGAGTGGTTTCTATTTCAACACAATCTTCGACTCTTCTTATGAAATTGCAGGATAAAGAATGAATAGAATTCTTTTCCAAGAATTCCCTAGATAGCATGTCAGCAAAAGAATTCTTGTGGCCAGGGATGAATTCAATTTCAAAATTATATTGACTGAGTGTCATCATCCATCTTACCATTGCAGCATCTTCAAAATCACATTTCTGGATGGCGAATTTTAATGCCTGACAATCAGTTTTTACTAAAAACTTTGTATAGATAACAAAGTCTTTGAACTTTTCAATTCCCAGACAGACTGCTCTGAGTTCTTTTTTGAGGCTTGCCTAGTTTGTTTGAGTTGTAGACCATAATCCAGAGGCATATTGGCAGATTTCTAGTGGTTCTTTATTTTTTTCTGGATTTTCTTGGCAAAGAACAACTCCCCATCCAATATTACTAGCATCTGTCATGATTACCTTTTTCCAGCTTTCTTGTATTGGACTTAAAGGCTGAATTCTGCAGATTCTTTCTTTGATCCTCTGAACAGCTTTAGTGCATTCTTCACTCCATGGGATAGGTTCTTTTTGTAACCTTTGATTCAAAAGTTTCCTTTCTTGGGCACAATGCTGAAGAAATTTAGATACATAATTAAGGCTTCCTAGAAACCTCTGCAACTGTGTTTTATCTAAAATTTCATTAGGAAAATTATCAATAAAATCCAGACTCCTCTGGATTACTTGGTAAGAGCCAAACTGTATATTGTATCCCAGAAAGTCTATCATTGTTTTGAATAACTTCATCTTTGATTTAGAAAGAACTATTCCTTTTTCTTTTACTCTCTGGAGGAACATCTTCAAATGCTTGATATGAGTAGGAATATCTTCTGAATGAATTAAAATATCATCAATGTATTTCTTAAGAAAATCTTCCATACCTTCAAAGGTTTCATCCATGATGCGCTGAAAGGCCGAAGGGGCATTTATCAATCCAAAAGGCATTATGTTCCATTCAAAATGGCCTTTTGGTACTGAAAAAGCAGTCTTCCATTTGTCTGATTCTTTGATCCCTACCTGCCAAAATCTTGATTTTAAGTCAAATTTAGAAAAAATCTTTGATTTAGAGATCTGTGCCAAGATGGTAGATGGTTTTGGAAGAGGATAGGCATCATAGTCAAGTAAATTATTCAGAGGCTTATAATTTACTACTAGCCTGGGTTTTCCTCTGGCTACTTCAGCATGCTTATTAACATAGAATGCAAAACAAGCTATTGGACTCTTACTTTTCCTGATCAAACCTTTCTGTAAGAGTTCTTTGATCTCTTTTTTGCAGAGGGTTAACTGCTCTTGATTCATTGGAATGGCCTTTGATCTTCTGAGTTTTCCGTTAAAATCCTTTTTCAAAGGTAGCTCGACTTCATGCTTATGTACATGCCAGAAGGCATTTGGATCTTCTGAGCAACATTCCAAAAACTTACTCCTGAGATTTATTATTTCTCTATCAAATTTTCCTTGTTCAATATTTTCATCTATCCTGAGGATTTCTTTCTTCTTTTCCATCTTTGCCAGCAAATTCTCTAACCTTTCAATCCGTTTTATCCTATTAGGTGAACTTGAATTTATGAAAGGAAAAAACAATTCTTTACCTTCTAATTCCAGAAAATAGCCGAATCTCTTTGTTTGTTGATCAAACTTTGCTCCATGTTTCTGGAAGTTTTGAAAGAAAGGTGTTCCTAAATACATTGCGCAATCCATACCTGTGACAATTGGACAAACAACTTTGATTCCAATGGATTCTGTAAGAAAGATATCAACTGATACTTCTGAAGTGGTTTTGATATCTCCGCTGGCTGTTGTGACTTTTGGACAACTTGTAGGTCTCAGGAGATGAGATTCTACAACTGAATTATTTACAATATTAAGCCTGGAACCGGTATCCATGAGAACTTTCCAGTATTCAAATCTGGTACCAATTCTGACTTTGAGCTTAATGCAATACATCACATCTCCAGTAATTTGATTGCATCCTAAACCACTTCGATCTTCTTCTGTTTCTTCATCAGAATTATGCTCATGAATTTCCACTCCTTTGAAAGGTTTCTGATGATAAATATAATTCTGTGTCTGGGTTGAGAAAACAGGTTGTGTTGAACTAGATCCTTCAATTCCGGGTTTCATTCGCCTGAGTTGACAGTCTTGATGACTTTCAATACAAAGCCTTCGGTTCTCCTTCACTGTCTTTCTCAGTTCCTTTATTGCTCTATGGATGCTAAGCAGAGTTTGTGGTAGATCTTCACCAAAATTTTCCTTGCCTGAATTGTCTTGTCAAAGCTTCTACTGAGAAAAGAGAAGCTGGTGGCACATATCCTCGGTTAGGATTATTCTGCTTTCTGTTTTTGAATTTAATTGATTTACCAACAATTTTTTATACATTTCTTTCAACTGGGGATCTGTGGCTGCCATCATTTGTGCGAACAAATTTCTTGTTTGTTCTTCTGTCTCTGGCTGTTTCATCATATTTAGGGAGTGACACTGGCAGACATTTGGATCGCTGCAATCACAATTATCTTTGAAACATTCTCCACAATGGGGATCATTACAGTATTCATCCTTAGAATCATAAGTGTTAGAATAACAGTTAAATCTATTTACATAATCTGATTCTTCTTCACTAGTGATTTCCTCACAACTTTCAAGCAAATTCAAATAATTTACCTTTGTAGATTTATTTGTGTAGAAGATTTTCTTCTTACCTCTCTTTGGTTTATCTTTCTTCTTGTCTTTTTGTAAGTCTGGACAGTTTGGGGAAATATGTCCTTTCTTGTTACAATGGTAACATTTGACTTCTTTCTTTCTAGAGTATAGTTGTGTTTTTCTGTAGTCCTTAGGTTTTTTCTGATGGATAATCCTTTTGCCAGAAAAATTCTTTGAAGAGTGCTTCTTTTTCTTGTAAGCACTTTGTTCTCTCCCCTCTGAATTTTTAGGGGCAGAAAGATGCCATTGTTTGCATAATTGTTGATAGCCATGCGGCTTTCTTGGATTTTTTTACAAAGAAAAAATCGAACTTTTTGTTAAAATAAAAAGCTACATAGTATATGCAATTAAGCATTCAATTTGGATGTATGAAAGCAGATCATAGAGCTCACAGGATACAATCCTGCCTAAAAGAAGAAAGCAAAATGAGCTGTTCTTGATATCAAGAAAGCCAGAAAAAAGAAACAAATAATCCAGCTGGCCTAAGCTTTCCTGCCCTTCTTCTTCTCCACTTTTCGCCAACCATTAGTGTTGGGAGTGGAGTCAATAATGGCAAGCTGGTTTTCCATTGTGTTCGTTGGTTGTTCCTTGTCTGAATCCGATCCTTCGGGGTTGTGAGTTCGTTTGGTGCCACTTATTTCTAGTTGGAGTTCTTGTTCCTGTTCCAAGTTGTTCTCTTTTTCCTTATTATCCTGAATTTTATCTTCTACTGCATTGTGTTCTTCTTTCTTTGCTGTAGTTGCCTTCATTACCAGATTTTCTATATTCTGCCATCCTTTCAGCTTCCTTTGTTGCTTTTTACTCCTATTGGGGCTGGTACATGGACATGCATTGTACAGGTGACTTGTTTATTGACATCCCCACCATCGGAATGCTGTGTTCTCATAGTCCAAGGGTTGTGTCCATTGTGTATTATTGAAATTCAGGATTATACTTTCTGGTAAGCCTTGGCTGAGATCTACTTCGACACATATTTTGGCAAACGTAAATATTCCTTTTAGGTGTCTCTCTGCATCGATCTTTAAGAGTTTGCCCAAGGTATTTCCAATAGCGGTTAAAGCCTTTTGATGCCAAAAATGTAAAGGGAGGTTATGCAGCCTAACCCATACTGGCATCCTTGATACCACCATAGTATTGGCATCAAAATCGGGAAACCATGGGGTGATGAATAGTCTAGCACTACCCCAGAACCATGGCCCTTGGTTGAGGATTATTTCCTTTTCCTCTTCTATGTGAAATCTTACTATAAAAAACCCCTTAGGGTATAGGTAGATTTCATATTTTTTGTCTAGACCATATGGATCCATTGATGCAATACGTCAGCTCTGGGCCAAAAACCACTAAATCTGCAAATAACTGCGTATTTGTGTAGATCTGAGTATATAGCTTTTACCTCTGATATATCGATGGAGATATATAGGCTCTCCGGAGTTTGATCTACAATGTAAGGCCTCGGGGGTTCAGTGGCAGCTATGGGGTTTGTTTTCCCTTTGCCCTTGACTGCGTCCTTGAAAGACCCTATATTTTGCGAGCTAGTTCTAGAGCTTTCGGCACCTCCTCGTAGTCTCATATTGAGAATGATTGTAGATGCTGGCTTGATGTTGTAATCTTGCATGGTTCTATAGTCCTGCAGTGATCTGCCCCCATTTAATAGGTGTTGTTTCCCAGCCGGGTAGCCAGTCTGAACGGCAATGTTATTCTTCAAATCTGTAACTCTGTTGTTATCATAAGTCCAGATCACGGTTGTTTTCCCCTTGGGCGTTTTAACAAAGATTTGAAATCGATTGGGAATTGTCCCATCAGAACCAGAACTGGCAATCTGGGGCGTCTGGAGGTTTTTCCTTCCCGCAATAGAGGCTTTGGCTGCGTCTGCTCCAATCGTCTTGCAGCAAATGGGTATGGTTTTTACGATCATCGCTGGGTACTTGCTCCTAGTCGTCAATGGCCTAAAGCAGTCTATCTCTACCTTGATCTTGTAGACAAATCTGTGGAGTGGCCATGCCTTTTGGAACCATCTGCGTCTGATCCATGGAAAGAAGGATCTGTGGCCAAAAAGATAGATCTTTTGCCAGATCCAGGCCTTAGCACTGCCGGAGGCCCGAGATCTAATCTCCCAACTGCATGAAAGCTTCGATCTAGCCCTAGGAGGCTCCCCTCCTCCGTTTGCAAAATGACGGCGACAGTCATCGCTTGGAGGTGATCGCAGATCTTGGTCTCTTTGCGGAGCGGCCATTCCTTGAGAATCCGAGCCGTGTCAAACCAGTGGGAAGAAAATCCACGGAAAAAATTGTAGATCTGATCCCAGATCCAGACTCCAACGCTACCCGTGGCCCGAGATCTGTTCTCCCAACAACAAAGAGACTTCCATCTCAACTTGGGTATCTCCCCTCCTCCGCTTGCAGGTAGTTGGCATCAGTAATCGCCTCGGAGAAGTTGCCGATGCTATTCTGCGGTCTCCTTTCAAGACAGATCTTGGGTGCCTGCACCCTCATCTTCCCCTTGTTGCAGCCATCTAATTCCCTGCGAGGCGATTTGGGGCTGCTGGATTTGACGATATAGTCACCAAGGAGGGGTTTCCTCATTGCGGCTTGATGCATATTCGGTTCGCGAGGGATTGAAGTGATCCAGGTGGATATTGGTGGCCACCTGCCAAGTCCACCTGGACCCCCACCATTGTTTCTCTCAGTGTTTTTAGTTTCCTTAATTGTAGCACAACTTACTATTTTTAGCAGTTTTTCGGGTCCTGAACTTCCGGAGCCGTTTTGAGGCCCTAAACGACGTTTTTTTGGAAATCTGGGGCAACATGGGTCCCAAAGTGGCAGTGCTCGGATAGATCTTTCTAACGAGCTATTGTACGCGTCAAACGGAGATCGTATGCCAAAGTGACGACCCTAGGAAGTTGGTGTACCAATTTACCCAAACGGGCCCACAGTTTTGCGTTTCATCTTCCTGGGTTAGGTTTTGGAATGTTAAGGGTTTTACATTGTTTCTCAACAATAAATAGGCCTTCGAGCCTCATTGTAACACAGTGCAGAGGCATGTAGCCACCACATCTCTCCTCAGAGATAAGCTACCATCGCCCTAGCTAGTTTATTTCCATTACCGTTTGTAAGCATATTTCAGTATTTTACATTAATGAAATGAAGTATTATTTCCGCTGCATATCTGTGTTTATGGTTATCTCTGTAATTTGTTGCGTTCTTGTTTAAGTCCGGATCAGTGGTATCAGAGCGGTCTGCTTTTTCTCTGTTTTTCTTTGCATGTCCCCAACAAGGTCGGGATATAAGGAGTTAGGGCTTGAACTGGTCGAACCTTTGCAAGACCAGCCTCGCAAATCCCGACGGCCTCCCATGGCAGATGAGAAGAAAGACGAGGGGGCAGGAGATCCCATCAAAATCTTGCTTGAAGAAGCCCTTGAGCGACAACGGAACACGATGATGGACAGCTTTGCCCAGATCCTTCAGCGGCTACCCAGAAGCGACACATCGACTTCCAGCAGCTACTCTAGAAACGCCACGCCCTTTAAGGTACAAGTTAATTTTGAAATCCCCATATTCGAGGGTCAGATAGACGCAGATGCCGTAGATAAATGGTTATATCTGCGAGAGGGTTATTTGTCTGTTCATGAATTTTCGAGTCGGGAAAAGATTGTTTTCGCTCTTCTTAAAGCAGCCCCCCACGTCAAGGATTGGTGGGAAACCTACAGGAGCAGAAGGATGAAAGTACTGGCTCACTATTTTCAGCCGCACCCACCTGGAATTCATTCCGGGATGCCATCAAGGAGCAGTACTACCCTGTTGGAAGCTATGAGGATGAATACATAAAGTGGACCACGCTGCGGCAGGGAAGGGATCAAGACATGCCGGAGTTCACCAATCTTTTCCATACCCTTTGCACAAAGTTGGGTATCAAGGATTCGGAGCAACATTTGATACTCAAATACCGTGGCTGCCTGCACAAGTACATCCAGGAAGAAATACAATTCCTGAACATCTCCTCGCTCGACGCAGCATACCGATATGCCGTCAAGGTCGAGCAGAAGTTTAAACAAAAGAAGCGAGACTTTGGATCTGCGAATCCAAAGCAGGGGAAAGGTGCCCCTAAACCACAGAACAAAGGACAAAGCCAAGGCAGGACAGCCCAAGACAACCCGCCGAAGCTGCAAGCAAAGAACAACGCCGCGAAGCCGAAAAAGGACACAGGAAAATGGTGTGAGTTCCATAAGAGCTCCACTCACAACACAAGTGAGTGTCGGGCCAAGCAGTCATTGGTGTCTGAGCTAAAGGTTTCAGAATCAGATGCATGTTCCGACTCTGAGTCAGAACCCGATAAGGGGAATGACAAAGGGAAGCAGATCATTGATGCGGATCCCAACGCCACTGTTGCTACCGCCAAGATCCAGAAAAATGAACTCGAAGATCCAGAGGAGGAGGAGCGTCTCTTCCACTCCCAAATGTGGGTAAAGGGCTCTCCGATACAGTGCATTGTTGATAACGGGAGTCAAAAGAACCTGATTTCGGCAGAGGTCGTGAAGCGGTTGGGCTTACCGACCACAGCACATCCACAACCATACACCATTGGGTGGCTTCACCAAGGACGAGATCTTCGCGTGAGCCAACAGTGTCGCCTTCCATACAACATCAAGCCCTTCACAGATGAGGTATTGTGTGACATTGCTCCCCTTGAAGTTTGTGATGTATTATTAGGACAACCATACTTGTGGAAGCGACACGCTGTGTATGAATCAAGGCCCCGTGCTGTTATTATTACATTGGGAAATAAGTTGTACAGGATACCAGAGGTAGCACCACCTACCGCCATCTCTTTGGTTACTGCAAAACAATGCAGTAAGATCATTTCCAAAACCAGGAAATTTGTTTTCCTGATGATACGCCCTCAAGGAAAGAAGAAGACAGTGGTCGCGGACTCCAGACAGGGTCCCTCTGCACGACAACTACAGATGGACAAGGTTGTGGAGGAGTACGAGGACATCTTCACCTCCCCTGCAGGGGTTCCTCTGCACTGTCAGGTCAAGCACTCTATCGATCTGACCCCAGGTGTGCCGCTACCCAATGGACCAATTTATCGGCGCTCCATTCTAGAGAACAATGAAATCAAGAGGCAAATTCAGGAGCTCCTGCAGAAAGGTCACATCCGTCCGAGTTCATCGCCTTGTGGGAGCCCAATCGTGTTGGTACAGAAGAAGGATGGGACGTGGAGACTCTGTATTGACTATCGGGCGCTGAACAATATCACTGTTCGTAATAGGTACCCGATCCTGCAGATTGATGACCTCCTAGACCAACTAAAGGGGGCGAAATATTTCAGCAAGATCGATCTGAAGTCAGGATATCACCAGGTACCAATCGAACCCTCTGATGTGTGGAAGACTTCCTTCAAATCCAAGGAGGGCCTTTCCGAATGGTTGGGTATGCCTTTCGGATTGACGAATGCTCCTGCAACCTTCATGAAGCTAATGGATGACATCTTGCGGCCATTCACCAACTCCTTTGTAGTAGTATACTTGGATGACATTTTGATCTTCAGCGAGAGTTGGGAAGAGCACCTCCACCACATCCGACAGGTTCGCCAAACACTGCGGCAACACAAGCTATGTGCCAATTTGGAGAAATGCACTTTAGGCATGACCCAGGTTCAGTATATGGGATACATCATTGATGAACAGGGGGTGCATGTCGATCCAACCAAGATCCAAGTCATTCGGGATTGGCCATCTCCAACCACTCTAACAGAGCTCCGCAGCTTTCTAGGTCTTGCCAACTTCTACCGCAGGTTCGTGTTGGGGTTTTCTCATATTACTTGGCCCTTGAGTCAAGTCACCAAGGGAGGGGCGAAAGCAAAATTCTTTTGGTCTGAATCTCAACCGAAGGCATTCATAGAGTTGAAAGATCGCCTCTGCACGGCACCAGTGCTCGCGTTACCAGATTTACAACAACCATTTGAGGTCGAGACAGATGCCTCTGACTATGCTATTGGGGCAGTCTTTACTCAACATGGACATCCAGTGGCATATCACAGTGAAACACTTTCAGACACAGTCCGGAAGTACCCCACTTATGATAAAGATATGTATTCCATTGTACAAGCCTGCCGACAATGGAAGCATTACATTTTGGAGAAGGAAACGGTCATCCACACAGACCACCGACCCCTGCAGTTCATACAGACCCAAGGGAAATTGCAGAATGATCGCCATCAGAAGTGGTCTACATACCTGCAACAGTTCCACTTGAATATCAAGTATAAGAAGGGCAGCACCAATAATGTTGCAGATTGCCTCAGTCGACCACCGATCATGGCGTTAACCACTGTGCTCAACTCTTGTGGGCACGAGACTTCTGATTGGCCACTTCTCTATAAAAGCGACCCAGAATTCGGCCACACATACCAGACACTCTTGGAGGGTCGGCATGTTCCAGATTTTCACCTCCAGGATGCCCTGTTATGCCACTTGGGTCACCTTTGTGTTCCTTCAAGTGAGCGTGCCAAGATGATTTGGGAAGCACACTATAGTCGGGCTGCTGGGCATTTCGGGGTCGAGAAAACAGTGGCAGTACTGCAAAATTATTTCTATTGGCCGAATCTTCGACAGGATGTTGGGAAGTACATCAGATCATGTACTGCCTGCGCCATTGCCAAACCGACCATCAAGAAGCACGGCCTCTATACCCCGTTGCCTACCCCTAGTCGACCTTGGGAATCCATCTCCATGGATTACATGTCAGGCCTTCCTTCCACTAAGCATGGAAATGACTGTGTTTTTGTGGTCGTCGACAAGTTCTCGAAGATGGCCATTATGGCGGCCTGCAAGAAGAATATCACAGCAGAAGCCACTGCTAAACTCTTCTTTGAACGAGTGTGGGTGCACTTTGGGATCCCACAATCTATCATCTCAGATCGAGACAGTCGGTTCCTTAGCACATTTTGGTCCAGTCTCTAGTCAATGCTGGACACCAAACTCACGAAGTCCACGGCCTTCCATCCTCAAACTGATGGCCAGACAGAGGTTGTCAATAGGATGATTGTGCACATTCTGCGCATGTATAACTCAAAGCATCCACACACATGGGACGAGAGCCTCCCCTATGTTCAGCACAACTACAACCGAGCTCTTCACAGCGCCACTGGCCATAGCCCTTTTCAGGTGGGTTTGGATTCCAGCCACTATGCCCCATTGATGTGGCCATGCCACTTGCAGCTACTCACATAAATTCAGCTCATGTCCAGTCCGAAATAGATAAGGCCACCAGCTTCATTGAGCGCATCCAACATATTTGCCAGCATGTCCATGAAATTCTGGAGAAATCAAATGCCAAGTACAAGCAGCGACATGATCAACATCGGGTGCAACACAAGTTTCAGGTGGGCCACAAAGTCTGGTTACATTTGCAAAAGGAACACCTTACTGGAGCCTATCGGAAACTGAGACCACTCCGATATGGTCCTTACACCATTACTAAGGCTATGGGAGACAACGCATTTGAGCTCAGCATTCCCCCATTCCTTGGCCTGCACCCAGTGTTCAATGTGGACCGCCTTCGGCCATACTTTCCACCATTGCTAGACACATCCGACATTGCAGAACAACTCACACCCACAGAATTAAATCCAGATTGCATGGAACAAGCTACAATTGATCGGATCATGGATACACAGATCAAGAACACTCGCCAACAGAATATCCAACTGTATCGAGTTGTCAAAGCAGGCCAACTCCTTCACCAGGGCAAGTGGCTCACCAGGGAACAAGTTCAGCAAAAGTTTCCTCATCTCATGGAGGAACTCAATGCAATGCAATGGGGACCATTGCTTCCTAAGGGGGGAGGAATGATCCAAGTGGATATTGGTGGCCACCTGGACCCCCACCACTGTTTCTCTCAGCGTTTTCAGTTTCCTTAATTGTAGCACAACTTACTATTTTTAGCAGTTTTTCGGTCAGTTTTTCGGGTTCTGAACTTCCGGAGCCGTTTTGAGGCCCTAAACGACGTTTTTGGGAAATCTGGGGCAACATGGGTCCATGGACCCATGTTACCTCCCAAAGTGGCAATGCTCGGATAGATCTTTCTAACGAGCTATTGTACGCGTCAAACGGAGATCGTATGCCAAAGTTACGACCCCAGGAAATTGGTGTACCAATTTACCCAAACGGGCCCACAGTTTGGCGTTTCATCTTCTAGGGTTAGGTTTTGGAATGTTAAGGGTTTTACATTGTTTCTCAACAATAAATAGGCCTTCGAGCCTCATTGTAACACAGTTCAGAGGCATGTAGCCACCACATCTCTCTTCAGAGATAAGCTACCATCGCCCTAGCTAGTTTATTTCCATTACCGTTTGTAAGCATATTTCAGTATTTTACATTAATGAAATGAAGTATTATTTCCGCTGCATATCTGTGTTTATGGTTATCTCTATAATTTGTTACGTTCCTGTTTAAGTCCGGATCATGAAGACCACCAAGAGCCGCAGAGCGAATAAAAATCAAGATATGAAAATCCTTTGTTGAGCAGCCATATATATATATCTATATATATATATCACGACTTTCTTGGATTTGTAGCTGCTCTAGCAATCTTCATTTGTGAGCAGAGTTCAACAATTATTGCCTTAACTGCTTGCCTTATAACTCCAAATTTGTAGTCACCAATTTTTCCAGGCAATTTGGTGACTATGGCTTGTGAAACCCATAATGGTAAAGAAGAGATGAATATTTCTTTCCATTTTGGTTCAAGAATGAGTTCAGGAGATGCAACCTGTGTAGGAACTCATTAAAATATTCATCAAAATGCTGCATATTATGGAGTTTCATAGCAACCAAAGTAATAGCAGTTAAATCATTGTTAATCTGGGGAAACCCAATAAAATTTACAGTGATGCCATAAAGTAAACAACCAATCATATTGTTTACAGGGAGTGAGGTTGTAGGGTCCATGTACACACTTCCATCTATATTTAGAACTTGTGAATTTTTCCATGTGTTTAACAGAACAGGATCTTTCAATGTCTCGGCTTTTAACCATGAGTCCAAAGATCCTTCAAATCCACCAAATCCACATGGCAATATTGAAGAAGACAGAAGGAGGATAAATATGATTACTTTTATACCAGATCTGGCCATTCAAGAACTTGATTATTTGGCTCATATTGGAAATATTTCTTATGAAATTTATTATGAAGATGATAACAGAATTGGAAATTGCAGACTAACAATTAAACAGTTCAACAATCCTTTTAGAAGGACTGATTTTGATCCAGAAAGACAAAAGTCTGCCTTCTTCCAAATGATGAATTTAGAAAATATCTCATCCAATTTCTTCTATCATCTCCAATTTGACTTTAGCTATGAAGATTGGCCAACAAAAAGAATGAATCAAGAAGATCCTTTCCCTAACTGGTTTGAAGATTGGTGGAAAATATACGGTCTCAGTGCTATCCTTACAATGCCCTATCAATTCACCCGATTAAAGATTGATGGTTTCTTTGCACCCGGCTCACTCAGTTAAGGCAAGCAGTCAAGGCAATAATTGTTGAACTCTGCTCACAAATGAAGATTGCTAGAGCAGCTACAAATCCAAGAAAGCCGCATGGCTATCAACAATTATGCAAACAATGGCATCTTTCTGCCCCTAAAAATTCAGAGGGGAGAGAACAAAGTGCTTACAAGAAAAAGAAGCACTCTTCAAAGAATTTTTCTGGCAAAAGAATTATCCATCAGAAAAAACCTAAGGACTACAAAAAGACACAACTATACTCCAGAAAGAAAGAAGTCAAATGCTACCATTGTAACAAGAAAGGACATATTTCCCCAAACTGTCCACTTACAAAAAGACAGGAAGAAAGATAAACCAGAGAAAGGTAAGAAGAAAATCTTCTACAGAAATAAATCTGGAAAGGTAAATTATTTGAATTTGCTTGAAAGTTGTGAAGAAATCACTAGTGAAGAAGAATCAGATTATGTAAATAGATTTAACTCTGATTCTGGATGAATACTGTAATGATCCCCATTGTGGGGAATGTTTCAAAGATAATTGTGATTGCAGCGATCCAGATGTCTGCCAGTGTCACTCCCTAAATATGATGAAACAGCCAGAGACAGAAGAACAAACGAGAAATTTGTTCGCACAAATGATGGCAGCCACAGATCCCCAGTTGAAAGAAATGTATAAAGAACTGCTGGTAAATCAGTTAAATTCAAAACCAGCAAAGCAGAATAATCCGAACTGGGGATATGTGCCACCAGCGTCTCTTTTCTCAGTAGAAGCTTTGACAAGACAATTCAGGCAAGAAGATTTTGGTGAAGATCTACCACAAACTCTGCTTAGCATCCATAGAGCAATAAAGGAACTGAGAAAGACAGTGAAGGAGAACCGAAGGCTTTGTACTGAAAGTCATCAAGACTGTCAACTCAGGCGAATGAAACCCGGAATTGAACAAGGATCTAGTTCAACACAACCTGTTTTCTCAGCCCAGACACAAATTTATATTTATCATCAGAAACCTTTCAAAGGAGTAGAAATTCATGAGCATAATTCTGATGAAGAAACAGAAGAAGATCGAAGTGGTTTAGGATGCAATCAAATTATTGGAGTTGTGATGTATTGTATTAAGCTCAAAGTCAGAATTGGTACCAAATTTGAGTACTGGAAAGTTCTCATGGATACCGGTTCCAGGCTTAATATTGTAAATAATTCAGTTGTAGAATCTCATCTCCTGAGACCTACAAGTTGTCCAAAAGTCACAACAGCTAGCAGAGATATCAAAACCACTTCAGAAGTTTCAGTGGATATCTTTCTTACAGAATCCATTGGAATCAAAGTTGTTTGTCCAATTGTCTCAGGTATGGATTGCGCAATGTATTTAAGAACACCTTTATGGATATTTTTTCTTATTTCTTTTTTCTTTTTAAGTTACACGATTTGCCTGTTACAAGATGTTGATGTTGGGTGTTGACATCTTGCTGAAGGCAAGTGGCACCAATGGTGTGGATTTATTCTTTCATGTGTATATCTAGTGAAATACATATATGGGGAAGATCCTGAAATTACAGGCATATAGGCACTTCCAAGGTAAACACGAAATTCTTGGAGATCATTCTTGTGAACCTTAACTTCATCTAAAATGTCACAGTTCCTGTCTCTGGAAGTTAGCAGCTATCGGTTAAACACACATGTGAACCCTAGCATGAGTAAACAAGAGAGCTTAAGTTGGTTGGCTTGCTTTTGTCAGTTTCTAATTCATTTCTCTTGCATGAATGTGACAGAAAGAACATCGTTTGAAGAAGAAGCATGTCACGAGACTTCGCAACTATCTTATTGGTAATGGAACAAACTAGAAGAAACAAAATAATTAGGAACGGAAAGTTCGAATGACACGTATTGTGTAGGTACAGCTAATTTTTACATTCGATATAAAACATGCTAACTTATCTTTTCAGGAATCCTTTCAAAGCATAAATTTGTGTTTTGTTTAACCCGGTACTATCGTCTGAAAATTTTACAACCATCTTTGAAATATTACTGCTCATAAAAGGATTTGTAAGAGCCCATTCATATACTGACATGATTTCAAATGGCCTATCACTAGTGACAAAGTGTTATATCGCCATATAAGAGTAGCTATTGTCATTGCCAAAATGAATAGAAGGAATTGTAGTGTCTTAGGCCTTTATAGGCTGAATCTGGGAAAATGCATTTGAAACCTAACCAAGCAAATGATGAAGGGACTCGAGGAAAAGCTTCACCATTGTCCGTAGATGTTTGAAAGGAGGGCATATATCACTAAATGATAAGCTGGGTGTTGTGGTTGGAAAAGGAAAAACATGGCAAATCTAGTATGAGCATAATTAAATCTCTGAATGAAAATATGAGAAATAGAAGTTGGCGACAATTGCAGGTTTAAGAATGAAATCAGGTATGGAATTTTATTAAGGAGAAAAGAAGACACAACCAAGATGATTTGATCAATGGAGAATGTGTTAAAATTGGCAACTAGAGCCAAATTCCACTTTGAACAGAACAGCTCTTTTGAAGAAGATAGTTGTGGCAATGATATCCTCTTTCTGAGAGGATCAAAATTGACCTAAAGATCACTAAATACAAATCATGACCTTATTAAGGACGGGAAAGATGAAAATTTGAATTTAAAATTTGTCTACAAAATGTTAAGGTCAGCTTCACCTCCATAAGGACAAATTGTTATATATAGATGTCCTCCATTCTCATTACATACATCAACTTGCTGGAGAATATGTCTGAGGCAACCGTGGTTTTGGAGGAGGTCGAAGTTTTGTTTGTGGGTTATATTCTAGGGCCGAATCCCTCCCAGTAGGACAACCACAACACATGAAGGTAAGGGCCGAGGTAACAAGAGATGTTTGTAAGTCTGTTTGTGGGTCCAAATTACAGAAAAGGCAGGTATCGGATAAATCTGTAGATGATTTGGGTTGTGTTCTCCCTATTTAGATAAGCTGTAAGCCCTGAGATTATTGGAGGAGCACCACAAACCTGTGTTGGGCTAGCTGGAAAGAACGTTAGGCCCTATTCTCATAGCAGAAGTCAAGCTACAGGCAACTAGGGCTGGCTACAAGAAGAATAATGCTAGCCACAACAATTGAAGGCACTGAATGGACTGATGTCGTCTACGATCAAGCCCTAATCAGGTTCCAGATCCACAGTTGTTTCACTATTGTGTTTGACTGCTCAATGTATCACTATATTATGGTTCATTAAATTCAGAGAAGAAGGCTGCACTATCTGGACTAGGACTGAGGTCCTTTTTAAACATTCACTGTAGCTGCTTTGTCTACTATTGATCTCTGGTTAGGGCAGAATTTGTAAGCAATTGTAGCTTTGCATGGCCTGCATCTTTGTCATTTGTATTTCTCTCTCTGCTGAATATTTGATATTAATTATAAGAAGATTTGATCAAGGGTTTTCCCATCTTGGGGTTTTGCCCTGGTTTGAGCCAATTCCTGAGTTCTCTCTTCTTGACTTGTCTTCAGCATTTATCATTCATGTTCTTTCCTCAATTACTATCATATGATGAGGAGACTTCATAAGTTTCAAAGATTGCAAATCATTTTGGAAGATTGCAGATATGGGTATAGAAACTCTTTTGTCCGAGTTTGAGGACTTATTCAATTACCTTTTCGCCCTAGAACAGATCGACCTGTCCTGCGGATTGTACACAATCCAAGTTTCTTCAGGCCTGAATTCTCTTGAATCTGATTTGAAGTTCTGATCCAAATGACAGTTTGTTAAGGTTCTAATAAGCAGTTGTTGGAAATCTGTGGCCTCTCCTCTACTCTCTGAACAAGGTATGTATAGGGTTTCAACCTAATTATTTGACAAACCATAATTTGGTTATTTGAAAACCTTGTTCCGTGCCCTAACCTAAAATCCAAGAGATAACTCAATTCTGGTATCGATGTCTTTTGTTACTCAAGTTTTGATGCTCGTTACAAATCTGGTTTGAAGCATAATAACTATAGCCATTTAGACCCTGTGGTAGGGCATTCCCTGGTTGACTAAGAACGAAAGTGTCATTGGCATAACTCACTTTTAGACCCTGTGGTAGGGCATTCCCTGGTTGACTAAGAACGAAAGTGTCATTGGCATAACTCACTTAAGTTTCATACAAGAAGATTTCATTGTTCAAAAGGCTAGTTGTCTATGTATACATCCCCGATGTAGAATAAGTTCAATTTTGCAAGACGACTGTAAGACTCCTATGGTCCAAGAACAAAGTTCATAGGTTCTAAGATACTATTAAAAGGTATACTTCATGTTGCCAGATGTTATAGTGAGTATGTTGCTGGTGACAAATGCTACAATTGCTTGATCCACGTGTTACACAATTTATATGTCAAATTTTTGTTATATGAAGTGCTCAAATTGCATAGAATATATAGCATGTACAACATAATATGTATGTGATGCAAGTAGTATGCATTTAATCCAAGTCATCTCCTAAGATAGTATATGATGTGAAGTATGCTGGTGTCTGTATGTGAGTATGTTGTAGCATTATCCAAAGTTGCTATTATATGGTTGATTTATATAAAGTATTGATGAGAATTTGTGTACACCCTTATATTATGTATGCGATTAACAATGACATATTACATGGCAGACAGATCCTCATCCTCATATGGAGATGGCACATTATATTAATGGCAGACAAGATCCTCATATGGATATGACATATCACATGGAAGATAGGTTCCTCATATGGATATGACATATTACATGGCAGACAGGATCCTCATATGGATATGGCAAGTTCTATTGTATGCAGACAAGATTCTCATATGAATATGGCACATTATATTAACGACAGACAAAATCCTCATATGACATATTATATTAATCGTATGACAGACATAATGTTCATATGATCTCATATTTCATAATGGCAGACTTACTATTCGCTTGGCATGGCAGACCTGATACTCCGTGTTGAAAGAAAATGCTAGTCATATGTCCAAATTTCAAAAGATAAGTATTATACATCTCTTTTATTGTCTTTTACCATCACTAATGTTTCTTGATGATGATGTGATGTGAAGATGATGTGATGTGAAGTCCTTAATAATGATGGTGCTGATATGAACCCATAGAATGATAAATGATACGCACTCCTGGTTGATAAGTACTCTTTTGATGTCATGAATAATGTGATTGGACTCTTTGATGGTACTTGATACTTACTCTTTGATGATGATAATCTGGACAACGATGAAGTAGATGATATAGTTGATCTATATACTCTATTCCTTGGATTTCTTCAATATATAAATGATGTGGATCTCCTGATGTTAACATAATCTCTTAATGTTGATATAAACTCGTGAATGATGATGATTTGGATTCATTGATGATGAACTCTTTGATGTTATAGACTCCTTGATGTAAGCTTCTTGATGATGATATGAATGAAGTTAATTCCTTAATGATTTGGGCAAGGTCACTTTCCCAATATTTAGAGGGAGTAATGATGGAAAATGATGTCTGTTGATATCAATATAAGTTTTTCAAAACCAACATGGAAATCCTTGATAAACTATTTCCTGCAAATAAAAGTCTGATGAGATGGAGACGCTGTTGATCCCTGGTTTTCTTGATAAACACCTATCACATGCCTCTAAGTCAAGCTATGGATGTGCTGCTCGTTGAGATATCTGGGTGATGCCACTGTTTATGGTCAGAAATTCACCGCCAAAACACAAGATTTCATGGATATTCTGATACTGGATATGGCACATTATATTAATGGCAGACATGACCCTCATATGGATATGACATATCACATGGCAGATAGGTTCCTCGTAAGGATATGACATATTACATGGTAGACAGGATCCTGATATGGATATGGCAAATTCTAATATATGGCAGACAAGATTCTCATATGAATATGGCACATTATATTAACGATAGACAGAATCCTCATATGACATATTATATTACTCGTATGACAGACAGAATGTTCATATGATGGCAAATTCTATTATATGGTAGACAAGATTCTCATATGAATATGGCACATTATATTAACGATAGACAGAATCCTCATATGACATATTATATTACTCGTATGACAGACAGAATGTTCATATGATCTCATATTTCATAATGGCAGACTTACTATTCGCTTCGCATGGCAGACCTCATACTCCTGTGTTGAAAGAAAATGCTAGTCATAGAAGTGCTACGACTAAGAGGAAGTTGTCCAAATTTCAAAAGATTAGTATTATACATCTCTTTTATTGTCTTTTACCATCACTAATGTTTCTTGATGATGATGTATTGTGTAGTCCTTAATAATGATGGTAATGATATGAGCCCATAGCATGATAAATGACACACACTCCTTGTTGATAAGTACTCTTTTGATGTCATGAATAATGTGATTGGACTCTTTGATGATGATGATCTGGACAATGATGAAGTAGATGATATAGTTGATCTATATACTCTATTCCTTGGATTTCTTCATTACATAAATGATGTGGATCTCCTGATGCTAACAATCTCTTAATGTTGATATGAACTCGTGAATGATGATGATGTGGATAAATTGATGATGAACTCTTTGATGTTATAGACTCCTTGATGTAAGCTTCCTGATGCTAACAATCTCTTAATGTTGATATGAACTCGTGAATGATGATGATGTGGATAAATTGATGATGAACTCTTTGATGTTATAGACTCCTTGATGTAAGCTTCTTGATGATGTGATATGAACGAAGTTAACTCCTCAATGATTGGGTAAGGTCACTTTCCCAATATTTAGAGGGAGTAATGATTGAAAATGATGTTTGTTGATATCAATTTAATATTTTCAAAGCCAAGATGGAAATCCTTGATAAACTATTTCCTGCATTTAAAAGTCTGATGAGATAGAGATGCCGTTCATCCCTGGTTTTCTTGATAAACACCTATCACATGCCTCTAAGTCAAGCTATGGATGTGCTGCTCATCGAGATATCTGTGTGATGCCACTATTTATGGTCAGAAATTCACCATATACAAGATTTCATGGATATTCTGATACTGGATATGGCACAATATATTAATGGCAAACAGGATCCTCATATGGATATGACGTATCACACGGCAGTTGGGTTCCTCATATGGATATGACATATTACATGGCAGATAGGATCCTCATATGGATATGGCAAATTCTATTATATGGCAGACAAGATACTCATATGAATATGGCACATTATATTAACGACAGACATAATCCTTATATGACATATTATATTAATCGTATGATAGACATAATGTTCATATGATCTCATATTTCATAATGGCAGACTTACTATTCGCTTGGCATGGCAGACCTGATACTCCTGTGTTGAAAGAAAAGGCTAGTCATAAAAGTGCTAGGACTAAGAGGAAGTTGTCCAGATTTCAAAAGATAAGTATTATACATCTCTTTTATTAATGTTTCTTGATGATGATGTGATGTGAAGTCCTTAATAATGATGGTGATGATATGAACCCATAGAATGATAAATGATACACACTCCTTGTTGATAAGTACTCTTTTGATGTCATGAATAATGTGATTGGACTCTGTGATGATGATAATCTGGACAATGATGATAAATGATACACACTCCTTGTTGATAAGTACTCTTTTGATGTCATGAATAATGTGATTGGACTTTGTGATGATGATAATCTGGACAATGATGAAGTAGAGGATATAGTTGATCTATATACTCTATTCCTTGGATTTCTTCATTATATAAATGATGTGGATCTCGTGATGCTAACATAATCTCTTAATGTTGATATGAACTCGTGAATGATGATGATGTGGATTCATTGATGATGAACTCTTTGATGTTATAGACTCCTTGATGTAAGCTTCTTGATGATGATATGATCGAAGTTAACTCTTTAATGATTTGGATAAGGTCACTTTCCCAATATTTAGAGGGAGTAATGATTGAAAATGATGTTTGTTGATATCGATATAAGGTTTTCCAAGCCAAGATGGAAATCCTTGATAAACTATTTCTTGCATTTAAAATTCTGATGAGATGGAGACGCTATTGATCCCTGGTTTTCTTGATAAACACCTATCACGCCTCTAAGTCAAGCTATGGATGTGCTGCTTGTTGAGATATATGTGATGCCACTATTTATGGTCAAAAATTCACCGCTAGAATATAAGATTTCATGGATATTCAGATACTGGCTCGGTTGGCAATGTGATGAGTAAAAGGAGTACATCTAGTGTTATATTTCTTGATTATACATTGCTATGGGAGCACTATTGAAGCTAAAAGCATGCTTATTATGATGCCAGGTGGTTGTTGAAGCTCTTCAGTTAGCCATTTGAGCACGTGCTCGTAACCATCATTGTATATTGCAATATTTTTGAGTGGGATTCATTTTTTAAAGAATCCATGTTCAACGCCAACCCTAAGTATTTGGTGTCACTTTATTTTGATATGATACATGAAGAGCTACCAAGCTCCATCGTTATTGGTTGGATGAACATATTATTGTCATCCATATAGAGCCCGTTGGTAAATTCTTCAAGGAGAGGTTGGGAGTCGTGGATAGACCCTACTATGAGGGTCTCTATTGATCATTGAGCTCTGGGAGCTTGGGGTACTACTTGAGCTATGAGCGACCATAGAGTGAGTGGTTCACCTTCCCCTGTGATACTCCATGATGATATATGAGAGCATAGGGTGAATGGTTCACCTTCCCCTATAGTTGATGATATATGCATAGGATGAGTGGTTCACCTTCTCCTATGGCATGTGAGCAAGATGAATGGTTCGCCTTGTCCTGTGGACACTCCCCTATAGTTGATGATATATGAGAGCATAGGGTGAATGGTTCGCCTTCCCCTATAGTTGATGATATATGCATAGGATGAGTGGTTCACCTTCTCCTATGGCATGTGAGCAAGATGAATGGTTCGCCTTGTCTTGTGGACACTCCAGTTAGGGATGCAAATAAACATCTATTGGTTGTCACATGTGGACGTGTTGGTGGGACATGGTTCATCCTTTCCCCACATGTAGGATGATCATTCCCTATGATCGATTGTTGACATGTTGGTGGGCCGTGGCTCATGCTTTCCCCATGTGTAAAATCCTTACTACCTTGATGATTAGCATGCATGTAGGACTTCGTTCATCCTTTACTTACTCTTGGTTGTTTGCATGTGCGTAGGATGTGGTTTCTCCTTTACCTATGATGGTTGTGACATATGACTGTAGGATGCAGTTCATCCTTTCCATACGTTTGATGGTGACGTGTTTGTAGGATGTGGTTCATCCTTTCCCTACGTGTGGCTATGACATGTGTTTGTAGGATGTGGATTCTACTTTCCCTACATGTGGTTGTGAGCAGGATGTGAGATATTCTTTCTTCGCTGATGTTTTTGCATCAACCTACCCATGTAGTCCGGGACACATGGGAAGTACCTCTCATCTAACCAATGAGTTGGGAAAAGTGGTTAGGGACCATAGCATTACCGATGGATGCATCGTGTACTATTGTATTCCCTATGACTAGGATGCATGGTGTTCTTCAACTTGATCTAGGATCAAGTCTGAGTGAGGTTTATGTGGGATATTCTTTCTCTGCTGATGTTTTTGCATCATCCTACCCATGTAGTCCGGGACAACATGGGAAGTACCTCTCATCTAACCAATGAGTTGGGAAAAGTGGTTAGGGACCATAGCACTATCGATGGATTCATCGTGTACTCCGTATGACTAGGATGCATGGTGTTCTTCAACTTGATCTGGGATCAAGTGTAAGTGAGGTTTTACCTCTGGACTGACTTTTGTCAATGGAGAGTGGTAAGGTCTTGACTCACTCTTGATCAATTCTTTTTCATTATTATATCAGTGTTCAACAGAGCAGATATGAGTCAAGATGCAGAGATGATATCAAGATGGCATGATAATGGATGGATTGGGAGGTGGAATTCTCCCTAGTTGAGAGGGAGTGTTAAAATTGGCAACTAGGGCCAAATTCCACTTTGGACAACGCTTTTAAAGAAGATAGTTGTGGCAATGATATCCTCTTTCTGAGAGGATCAAAATTGACTTAAAGATAACTAAATTTGGATAAGGAAAAATATTTATTTACTTAATTTTTTTCAAATTTGCCTACATAATGTTAAGGTCAACTTCACCTCCATAAGGACAAGTTGCTATATATAGATGCCCTCCATTCTCATTACATGCATCAACATACTGGAGAATATGTTTGAGGCAATTGTGGTTTCAAAGGAGGTCAAAGTTTTGTTTGTGGGTTATATTCTAGGATGGAATCCCTCCCAGTAGGAAAACCACAACACATGAAGGTCAAGGCCGAGGTAACAAGAGATGTTTACAAGTCTGTTTGTGGGTCCAAAGTACAGAAAAGGCAGGACGAGGAAATCGGATAAATCTGTAGATGATTTGTGTGTGTTCTCCTTGTTTAGGTACGCTGCAAGCCCTGAGATTATTGGAGGAGCACCGCAGACTTGTTCTGGGCTAGTTAGAAGGAACATTAGGCCCTATTCTCATAGGGGAAGTCAATATATAAGCAGCCAGGGTTGGCCACAATGAGAAGGATGCAAGCTACAACAATTGAAGGCACTGAATGGATTGATGTTGTCTACAATCAAGCCCTAATCAGGTTCCAGATCCACAATTGTTTCATCATTGTGTATGATTGCTCAATATATCACTATATTGGGGTTCATTATACTTAGAGAGGAAGGTTGCACTCTCTGGACTAGGACCGAGGTCCTTTTCAAACATTCTTTGTAGTTGCTTTGTCTACTATTGATCTCTGGTTAGGCCAGAATTTGTCAGCTATTGTAGCTTTCCCTGGGTTGCATCTTTGTCATTTGTGTTTCTCTCTTTGCTGAATATGTGATATCAATAATAAGAAGATTTGATCAAGGGTTTTCCCATCTTGGGGTTTTTCCCTGGCTTGAGCCAATCCCTAAGTTCTCTCGTCTTGAATTGTCTTCAACATTTATCGTTCATGTTCTTTCCTTAGTTACTATCAAATGATAATGTTTTAAGAGATTTCCTAAGGAAATGAAAATCAAGCTAACATGAAGTAACTATTCTATGCAAAGAACATGCTAATCCAAACTAATAGAATGTCAATCTAGGATTACCATGACATGGCGAGCACAAAGTCTATCTTAGATGCAATGTGAAGAACTCTAATGGAACCAAGCTTTGGTTCTATGTAATCTATATTTGACTGGTTTCTAAGGAACAACCACCAAAAGAATTTTAACAACGTTCATTTGACATTTTATGAGGTACATGGGAAAATGGTTATGTTAGGATTAATGGCATCACAATAGAGTGTATTAAGGGTAATGTTAAGATGTTCAAAATATAAGGAATAAGAAGGTTGAAGGCAATATCTTCCACAATCAAACTATAGCAATATTATTATGAAATTGGTGTCCAATGATTTATTTCTCGAAGAAAGTACTAATAAGGAACAATAGCAATTGGGGCTTCATGTTAGGTTAGGATGGAAATGAAATAAGTGCAGAAATAATAATGGATGTGGTGGAAGTGACAATTACGACATTCTTTGAATCATTAATAATAATAATAATAATAATATGCCACGGATGTAAAGAATGACTACTCCGCAATGAAGATTATGCTTACACAAGTTGTAGTAATATGATTATTGCTTAGACAAATAACAAGGATGGTTTATTTTCTTGGTTTTTTGTAATGAACAAGGTTCGTATTCTCACGAATATCTAGAATAACTGAAATATGTAATTATCTATTATAATACAAGTAATACTTATATTTAGGAATATTGAATGTACAAGAGATATGATATGTTTACAAATGAGGGCCCTGCTGATATACAATATCAAATGCTCTTTGGAAAAGCTTAAGAGTTACAAGAGTGCAATTGATTGAGATGGTATTTTTTTTCTCAGATTGAAGCACTTATAGATAACATTATTGTCTATAAATGCCCAAGCTCATGAAAGATCTTTACACCTAGCAAACAAACTACGAGAGACAATCATGGAGCTTTCTAGTAGTGATAATTCATGGAATGGTTCATAATGCGATGGCGTTGGTGTCTTATGACATCAATTTTTATTTAAAAAAACCCTATGTGTTTAAAATCTAAATATTATACCAAGGTGGTGGAACTGGGAAACTTGTAATTGGCAAACCTTAGTGAGGGTAGTGAATGCCTAGTTTGTATTGATTTTATTGCAAATATCAAATTTAAACTTTAGCAGATCAATCAACCCCACCAAAAAATATCTTTATTTTCTAAACAACTAAACCAAGACGTAAATGAGCTTAACGTTAGCCTTAGCCAGTGATTAAATCATAACCATTAAGCAAAGACCCAATCATCATTAATAAAGCCTGGGGCATTGTATAATATATCTTTTGTCATATAATAGGACAACCAAGAGTTAAATTTCTTGAAATTCTATTTGATTTAGTCGAATGATTTTGTCAAAATCCTAGACTAACATCACAACCCCCTAATTATATTTATCAACCCACCCATTACTCGTAATCTTTCAATTTTGTTTTTGAGAAATACTTCTAGATTCTCTTTGGCTTAGTTTCCATGCTATGAGGAATATACATATGCTTTGAATATTATCTAGGCTTTGGACCTGTCTTCATTTGCACTGACTCTGGGGGTTTTGTATCTTGATCTTCATGTTAATACATGCTCGATCAACTTGCTACTTGTTGCTAGCCCACATGCATTTGGGCAATCCTTTAATTCTTTCAAAAATCCATTTTAATTTAGTTGAATAACCTTGTAGAATTCCTAAAGTAATATCACACTCTGCTAATTAGATATATCAACCTGCATGTGTTAGAATTTCACTGCATAACACGATTTAGTGGTTTGAGAACCTTTCATTATCCTCAATAATTGAACAATTGGTTGGTGGACCGTTATGTTTGTTCATCGGGAGTCTGGAATCTTCTAAGACAAACATCAAAACATTAGGTCTGCAAACACCAAATTTTGAAGTAAATATTCAAGAGCGGAGGCTAGATATCTAAAGGTTAGATCATTCTAGCAGTGGCTAGAGACTAGATCTAAACAATAAAATTCTAAAAATCTAAGTTGTAAACTCAATTATCTTAGCGGCAACTCAACATTACACATAATATGAATCCTAACTTAAAAATTAGGCTAGGATGCTAACCTCAGTGCTGGGTCAATTGTTTGTTAAATTAATATAATGAATGGGCTCAATAATAAAAAAGCCAGATTTGTGTGTTAAATCAACAGTGAAGAAAATAGCTATGAGATCTGAAAAAATGAGATCCAGAGACTCATTGGCATCGCAAAGCACATATTTTTCTATTACTCAAGAAAGAGGATTACACAACAATGAATCTGCGTCTCCCAGGTGGCCAATGCAAAAGCAAACAACTAGCTATCATAGTGAATTTAGTATTAGCCAACTAGCAAAAATTAATGTACTAAAGTGATGCACTCTTCCATCCTCATATAGAGGAGGACATAACTACAAGTAGATGGTTAAACCCTAGACTAAGTCCACTTAACCCTAACCAAATCATGTGCTCTTCAAAATAATCTTCCTCCAGTGGTGTGCCAAGTAGGCAGGTATATGCTCACTCATCCACTCCACGATCCAAAGTTCATGTAAATGTCAAAACTAGTTGAAAGGGTCTATGAGTTGAAACACTGTTATGAATACTTTTTTCCTTGAAGCGCCTCACATCCTGTAAGGAAATAGGTCCCAAGCAACATGTAAACTAACATTATCCCTATGCGAGGAGAGTATTTTCCATTATTCCAAGTTTCTTTCTCAACATCTCAAATTTCCCCTTTTTATGTTATTTGATAAAATATCCAACAACGTGCAATAACCTGGAGTCTTGCCCATGAATCTCAAAACCAGTTATAGTTGAAGAAAAAGTCTTATCAAGGTCAACTCTCTCTTTCTAAGAGAATCTTGTGCCAACAAATCTGGCCCTGGGCTTTTTAATGCTCCTATCAGGGGCATGCATGAAATCAATCACGATTTTTTTAGTAGGCTTTGGAGTTGTACTCCTTTGTCTTGACATTCTTGAGATTGGAGTTGTACTCCTTTGTCTTGACGTCTTGCCATATTTGCTTTGCATTTGCCTCCGAAGTTGGAAGACTCTATATGAAGAATGAAAAACATTAGTGTAACATAAATAGAAAACTTTTAGATGAGTGACTCACTTGAGAAGTAGACTTTTGTGCTCCCATGTTCTTGTGCATTTTTTATGCCTGAGCTTGTTACGACTTCCCATTGGAACTTGAGGCTAATAAGGCCTTTGTTTCTTCGCTAGAACCTTGTTGATATGAATTTTATTTTCCCTTTGCTTTTAGATCAAAGTTTGGGACCAACAAGTCCATCTTTCCTCGACATTTGAGGGAGGCTTTTGTGGCAGTGTGACAATCTCTCTCGATTTCTACCCACTTAATAGAAATGTAGCCTTTGAATGTTTTTTCAGTCCACATACTTTGCACACTCCATTCTTCTCATTCTTGATGTTTGACAGTCCTTATATTCTTCAAGAAAGGAAGTGTTCCATAGCACAAGTGACCAAAATGCTTGTGCCACAACTTGCACTTGTTATTGTGATACATTAGAACATCTTGCTTCCCCTGCATGTTTGCATCTTGAACTTAAAATTTGTTGAAGTTCTTCTTGTAGAATGTCATGTGCTAGGATTCGTGGAAACCAACAATAGAAGTGGTATTGGTAGACATGCAAGAAACCATTGAGGAAGTTTTCATCTTGGATACTAACTCATCCACTCCAGTGGTAATGTCTACACTTTTTGCACACTGTTGCTTCACTATCCCTATCTTCTTTGAACATTCATCGGAATATTGTCACCTCTTGTGAATTTTGAAGCATGCCACATGACTCAAGTCCTTTGTACCATGTTTCGAAGAACATGTCTCATCCTTCTTACTACTCCAGGGCCTCCTTTTTGACCACCTTTTGTCACTCTCCTTGTGAGAGCTAAGTCTCAGACTTCCTCGGTTCTCATTGTCACAATGTCATGCCTTATTTCTTCTTGGATGAATGCATCTCAAAGCTTTTCAAAAGTACATGTCCTCAAGCAGACACGTCTTGGAAAATGCTTTTCATGGTGGTGGCAATGGGCACTAACTCCTCATCATCGATATTATTGTTGATCACAAGGCATAGATCTCTAAGCTCAAGGATCTTCCTCAGCTATTGTATCTATATTACACATGGGCATGTTTTTTCTTCAAGATTTTTTTGAGAAAGATGGACACTTTAGTACAGTGAAGTCAATACCTTGTACATATATTTTGTGGATATGCCCCTGATATGAGGAATCAGGGGATCCTTCACAAAATCCAAATTGATCCTCTTTTCCTTAGCATGTATGTGATTATAGTGAGCCAACTGTTGGGGTGTGGTGTGAACTATAGCCTTCCTTTCAACTGTGGTCTAGAGATCCATTTCATCCAATAATGTTTGCACCATGCACTTCTAAGGGGTGAAGTCAGAAGCTCCCTCCAATGAATCTTTGACACTGCATATCAGCGAAAATCAATGACCTACCACAACTTCAAATCACCCATCTCAGGCATAAATTCACTCCAACTACTGATATTTCTTGTATTCGATAGTTGGTTCCTTATAGGTCCTAGTGCCTCTTACAAGTATGGATTTGTGTCAATCACTAGTAGCCTTTTGGGCATCACAACCCCTGAATCCTTTGTTCTCTATGGCCTCTCACAAGTTCTTGAATTCTTTAAATATTGGTTGGAAAATTTCAGCAGCACAATGCTGGTACTATGTTAGAATTTGACCGCATGACATCTGATCGAAACTTAGAACTTTAGCGGTATAGTTGAACTAAAAGATCTATAAACACCAAAATGATGTTGTCAATATTCAAGACGAGAAACCCTAGAGTACTTCCCCACATTTCGTAGATAGTAAACTGAGTAAACCCTCAGCCTTGATTACGGGGCCTCGCCCCAAGGGAATAGAAGAGAGTTGAACCTGTGACCATCAACAACTAGCAACAACATCAATGAACTTTACATATGGCTCTAGGTCACTTGAGCTAGCCCTTGGGGCTAAATCAATTACTTATTGTTAAGTTCTTTAACCTACTAATTAAACATTGACAAGAATATGATGTTTAGAGTTGAAGTGTTAATTTTCCACAATGTTCTATGCTATTATAATCACTTTAAACAATTTCTTCCAATTTCAAGCACCTCAATAACAATAAAGAAATTATACATAGAACAATAAACAATAAATGCACAATAGAAGATAGTCAAGCACAATGAGACATAGATTTGGTCAAAGACTAAGGAAAAACCCACAAGGGGGAAAACCCTTCGAGGAATTCTTCTTATTTGGTCAAAGACTAAGGAAAAACGCCACAAGGGGGAAAACCCTTTGAGCAATTCTTCTTCTTCTATTAGTCAATCAATGTTCAACATGAGATACATAGTCCAAATAGGGAGTTGTCTTTAGTGCGACTTTTTGGACTTTCTGGTGCTGAGATCCAGTGGAAAAATTTGAGGTGAAATCTTGATTTGTATTATTTAAACTAGTTTTTTGACTGTATATATGGATTCAACACCTTGAAAAACCCTAGGGCACTTCGATGTGCAAGGGTTACCCATCAAACTTGTGATTTCAATAATTTCCTTTGTGGATTTTAAAGAAATTAGACCAGAAAAACCCACCGAAAAAGCTTCCAAAAAGTCTCATTAAAGACAACTCGATCCAAATATTACATCCAACAATTTGTCAAAGTCAAAGCCTTGACTTCCCAAAATCAACCAATCCAAAATGTTTCAACAATGATATAAAATCATATTTGGTCAAAGGCACCAGTTTGCAAAATTTCGGCATGTGGAGTAGTAGTCAATACAGTGCCTTTACCAGTGAAAGTCAACGGTCTAGCTACTCAAAAAAATTTGGTCAAACCATCAATGAATTTGGCCTTCCTTCCTTAGTTAAACCCAGTCAAAAACAATAGCAACATCTCGGTCAAAGGGGAGAGAAAATCTCAGATCAAATTTGCGATAAACCCTAGTCAACCTTGTAGTTAACCTCAGTGTACATGCCTATAAATTCTCGGTCAAAACCTCAGTTAATGCGGCCTCCCAAAAATAGAAAGATATTTGGTCAAACCAAGTCAAAGCCCAAGTCAAATAGAGTCAACGCTGGTTAATGTAGTCCCAAAACAAAAAGTCAGCTCGACCAAGACATAAATCCTCCTTCACACATGTGAAGTCAACTTACAATTTTAGAGATGTATGAACCACTTTTGATGTGATGAGATGGTCTCCAAGTGAGGTCAATAAATGCCTATTTATATGAGGTTGAGGAGGGCTAATTTCACACGTGGGGTCGACATGTCATCCTCACTGGGATACCTTGTCAAAATCAGAAGCAATTTTTCTTTGACCTTCTTGAAAAATATTTTGAAGAAGAGAGGTTTCTTCTTGGGGTTGTTAGGCTTCTCCTTGGGGAAATTCATGTTATAGCTACTGATTTTAACACTCCCTCTTAAGCTAGGGAGGAATTTCCGGCTACATTACAAGTCTCATCTCGAATGTACATGTCTCATCATAGGAGAAGCTCATCTCGTCTCGTCTCATCTCATCTTGTCTCATCTCCTCTCAGTTGAACAATTGATGACTCGATTCATAGAAGAAGAAGAAGAATGATCCACATGACAATAGGGGAGATCGATTTACTACAACCAAGTCCATGGCAGTCATAAATGACCTTGGTAAAGATCACATACCCTATGTCCATTGATTGACCCTATCTTGTTGAGAAATCTAGGGGTAGCTAGATTAGATGATTTCTCTTACTTTGATAACTGCTTGTGATGTATTTTTACTTAACTTGATTATCTTCTTTTTTCTCTTGATTATTATCAACATTCTTTTCATCAAACAACTACCAAACCATAAAGAACAATGAGACAAATGAGACAAGATATAGGCGATCATCTAGGGCCAAAACCTCTCCAATTGAGAGGGAAAACTGCAAGAATTCTTCTCTTCTAATAGAATCTTCAATTGACGTATTCCAACACCTATGACCCTTGACCAAGATCATCCAAGACCAAGTCAAACATTTTGAGCTTTTTTTGCAGTAACTTCTGTTATTTTGACCTCCTAGTAGATTCTTTTGTGACTTCGACTTGCCCAGCGAATTCTTTTGCAACTTTGACCTGCCCAACAAATTCTTTTGGAATTTCGACCCAACAGTTTCTTCCTAGCACTTCAAATTTCCCAACAGCACTTCGGCTTGCCTAACAACACTTTGACTTCCCTGCAATACATCGAATTTCCCAACAATGCTTCGACTTCCCCAACAACACTTCTATTTGCCCATCAACACTTCGATTTTCTAGCAATAGTAGAAACCCTAATGAGAGAGAGAGAGAGAGGCCCAAAACTTCAATTTTGCTTTTCTTCTCCTTTTTTGTCTTTTTCCAACTTCTATCTTGAGAATATCAAACTTGCTTATGGAGTGTGCTAATGAGATCGAGCTCATTTTTATTTATAGGCTTTTGAGGGGTACAAATTGCTTCCTTTAGGATGATTTTTCCACTTGTGTAGGCTGACGTGATGACACGGTCTTGGAGGGTCTTTTGACTCTATTTTGACTCAAATAAATTTTTCATTTCATTATGTAACATGCCCAAAAGGGTCTTTCATACATGAAAACGACTCATTTGACTTGTAGACTCAAATGACAAGCCCTGGGTGCTTGACCTAAAAATATTTTTCCTTGAGCATGAAACCCATGCCTCAAGAACAACAATAATAAATATATTTTTTTCATTACATCAAATATAAAAATCTTGATTACATATGTCATTATGAAGATCGAAACTAGTTACATATTTTAACACTCCCTCTTAACTATGGATGCATTCTTAATCCATACAAGGTACTTGGACATTCTCAATCTGAAGAATTCTCATAAGAAGAGTCATATTGGTAACCTATCTGTTTAGCATCATATCAACCTACATTGTCACATAGTAAGGCCTTGACTAACAACTCTATCTCCCCACAAGATCAGAGCACAATGTTGACGAGACTAGTGATTTATGGACACCATCATCATTGTCTCTCAAGGATTATACTCCACCCATGTGTTCATAGAGCATGTCCTTCTAGGACTATTATTATCTTGGATTCTGAGTCCTCAAAGAATATCGGTCCTCCATGACTACTCTTGTATTGGATACCCTACCACATCGTCAAAGAGTATCAGATGCCAGATGCTTACCCAATCCTCCATAGTTTCTTCCCATGTGAAGATAAGAATAATGCGCCTATCTCTCCCTCTCATTTAGGGAGGATATACCCATTCCTATAAAAAGAATCTACCCAAGATCCCTCTCAATTAGGGACTTGTCCAAGCTCCCTCTTTTCTAGGGACTTGCTTTCAACAACAACATTCTGCTTTTGGTGGAGATCACGGGATCTTCTGCTGCTAGTAGAGATCCTCCATTCGATGTCACAAATTTCATCTTTAGTATTATGGAGCCTTTATCTTTTGGGACTTCTTCATAGGGTTTCGACCATCCATCACTTTCCTTCTCGATCCATGTCAGTTATGTCATCCTTTCTTTCATTGGAAAGTGATCTACTAGACCATATTTAGATTTACTTTATACACCTACCTTTTCCATGGCATGTTTCCTTTAGAATCTTTCATCCAACCACATGAGTGCTAGTTGTAGGTGACATCTACAACTCTCTTTCGGTAGCCATGCATCATTTCTGCCAGATATTGCTCAAATAAAATAAATGATCATCAAATAAAAAAATACCTTTTGTGATGGCCCTTCATCATGACATCTGCTTGTTGCAAACATCAACACCCTGCATACATATTGACACATATCCAAGATATTCAATTGTTAAGGGTCTTATTTCTTTCTAGACTTTCCCAAAGTCTTCATATCTTTCCCATGGAAATATAATTATTCTAGTCATCAAATGTTGATTGCATTTTCTATGTGACCATAGTTGCATCTTCCACGATCTCTTCTTTTCTTTATTCACGTATTGCTTCCCAAGAACTTCCAATCATAGTTCCTTCGTCTTTTTCAACCACCTCATATTCATATGAGGTCATTTTATGTTGATTTCATCTATTCAATATGTGAAACACACCTTCAATGCATCTTTCCAATAGAGGAAAACCCTTTCTTTTGATTATACTCATGAAGTAGAGAATCTATCCCAGTGATATAACTGCAACTATATGATGACATATCCAAAATTATCAAACATATGAATACATACCTCTTTCCTTCTTTTTGGTCATCTAGACTTACTTCAACAACTTCCTTTCCTTGATTGAGGGAATTTCAATCATCTCGACATGCTGCATTCCTTTGTCATCATACCATCATTCTTTCCAATAGTGAATCCCATCAAAGTGGCATTTCTCAGCAAGACGCTTCTTCCAAGAGACGAACCTTCTAATGAAGATTCCAATTGAGGACCTTGATTATCCTCGTTCTGCAAATGCTCCTTTTCAATGGTGTATGATGAGTTATATACTAGATGACTCTCTTCATAAGTACTACTTATGCTTCTAGTGAGGTTACCAAGAGCTACTTCCTTCTAATGATGACTGCCATAGACTTTTTCTTCAGCTAGCTTTCAAACTTCTTTTGATGTCATGAGCTCTTTCTTCCATCGTATGCCATGATGTTATCTTCTAGGATGATGCATCCTATCACACTTCTAATGCTTCCTACCATGATAGCTATACTTTACAAAAATTGAAAAGAACTTGATGAAGAAGATTGTTTCAATCATATTAGAGATCTTTGACTTCTTCCTTCTTTGACTTCTTCAGTGATATGGGCTTCCTCCCTTCTTCTTTTGTTGTTGTCCTCCTTGAGTTTGGGACATTTTCTCTTGTAGTGTCTAGATTCTTAACTGTCATCCATAGCATTGAACTTTTTCCATATTCTTCTTTCTTTTTTGAGGACCAAACTTTCATTTTCTCCTTGCCATGGCAGCGAATGCTTGTGTTTTCTTGTTTGATCCTACATCACTTTTTGCCTTCAGTCCAGTTTCTTCAATTTTTCATAATGACCACAGTTCATTGAACGGGGTAGCCTCTTTTCCATAGATGCTTGATGTAAAGTTACCACATTCCTTCGATAGTGCATTGAGTATTATTGTAGTCATTTCCTTGTCAGACATTATTTCTCCCAACTCTTGTAGTTGGTCCCTTATTCCAGACACCCTCATAAAGTACAACGCTATTTCATCTTCCTTTGATATATTCATCTTTGTAGAGTTCTTGTCTTAACGAGATCACTTGTTGCAATGCTTACGGAGAACAATTCTACAAGTTTGTCATATATTTCTTTTGATGTTTCTAATTTTGATACATAGGGAATGGGTTGATCCTTGAATGATTCTATGAGAATCCTTTGATCCCTTACTTCCCCTTTCATATACTTTGCATAAGCTTGAACTTTTTCCTTTGGAAGTTTAGTAATTGAACCCTTAACATGATTAAAAACTTCATTTTCTATCAGGATCAAATCAATCCTCTTTTTCCATGCAAGAAAGTTTGATGACTTGAAAACTTGTTGCTTTCCTTGCAAAAAGACATTGTGATAGATTCAGAGGCGGACATATGGATACTTACTTGTGAATATACTCTTTGATGATTATATATTCACCATGTTGCCTTTTTTATTTTGATGATGATGATAAAGATAAAAGATGTCTTCTTGACGAAGATGCCTTCCTTCAAAAGTGATCCTTCAAAAAGAGGTAGATCACCTTGTTTCCTTGATGATGAAGACAATGCCTTCTCCTTGATTTTTCTTTGATGAGGGGGCTTCAAGATGCTCCAATTTGTAGTCCTTCTTGCTTGGAGTAGGGTCTTCAAGGTCTCCTTCTAGGGTTTTGAGGTCGTCTTTTGTTACTTCCTTCAAGATGATGATGTAATCCTGGTCCTCGTGGTGCTTTTGATATGAGTGGTCCTTCATGATGATTGATGCCCTTGATTACCTTTTAATGCTTCGACTCTTGAGTGTCCTTTAAGCTGCCCTTCCTTGACTTTTGTCACCTTAGCTCTGATAACATGTTGAGATATCTAGGGGCAACTAGATTAGATGATTTCTCTTACTTTGATCACTGCTTGTGATGTATTTTTACTTAACTTGATTATCTTCTTTCTCTTGATTATTATTAGTATTCTTTTCATCAAACAACTACCAAACCATAGAGAACAATGAGACAAAGGACACAAGATATAGATGATCAACCACGGCCGAAACCTCTCCAACTGAGAGGAAAACCTGCAAGAATTCTTCTCTTCTAATAAAATTTTCACTTGACGAATTCCAAGACCTACGACCCTTGATGAAGACCCTCTAATACTAAGTCAAACTTTTCGAGCATTCTTTCCGGTAACTTTTGTAATTTCAACCTACCATCAAATAACACTTCGACTTCCCCAATAACACTTTGATTTTCCCAGCAACACTTAAATTTTCTAGCAACAATAGAAACCTTAGCACCATAGAGAGAGAGAGAGCGATCCAAAACTTCTATCTTGCTTTTCTTCTTCTTTTTCATCATTTTCCAGCGTCAATCTTGAGGAGATCGAACTTGCCTTTTTAGTGTGCTAATGAGATCAAGTTCCTTCTTATTTTATAGGTTTTGTGGGGTACAAATTGCTTCCTTTAGGCCTACTTGGTGACAAGGTATTGGAGGGTCTTTTGACTTTATTTTGACTCAAATAATTTTTCCTTTTTAGTATGTAACATGCCCAAAGGGGTCTTTCATACATGACAATGGCTCATTTGACTTGTAGACTCAATGACAAGCGCTAGAAGCACTCAATGGGTGCTTGACCTAAAAATAAATTTCCTTGAGCATGAAACCCATGCCTCAAAAACAAAAATAATAAATTTATTTTTCTCATTACATCAAATATAAAAATCATGATTACATATGTCATTATGAAGACCAAACCTAGTTACATATTTCAACATTTCCAACTTCATCTTCAGTAATCAAGTGGTAGAACACCTACATCCAATATATAGGAGAGATCAATTTACCACAACCAAGTCCATGGTAGGTGCATTTGCCCTTGGTAAAGATCACACACACTTAAGTCTCCTCTCCCATGTGGCCAAGATGGGAGGCAATCCCAATAAGATTAATTGAGTCCACAACCCCTTTTATAAGTGTGGCTTGTGGGTAGGATGAAAACTGGGGCATGTACTCAAACAAGTCCATGGCCATAAGGAGTATCCTCACACCCATGAGCTCTCTTTCTTTCTCTCCTCACCAAGTCCATGGCTAGTCATAGACACTAGAGCTTGAGCATAGGTCGGTGTTCTCGATCAAAAATGTTCCCTCTCAGGGAGGGATACATTCTCCTACACTCCAAGTTGCTCTCTGAAGAATACGAACTTTGCTTTTGGCACTGACTTAGTGAGAATGTATGCAACCTTCTTACCAGTCGAGATGTGTTGGAGCCTCACTACTCCTCGCAATACCATATCTCTAATAAAATGGTATTTGATCTAGACGTTCTTGGACTTGTCATGGATTATTGGATTCTCTAAAAGTCGAACCTCACTTTGGTTGTCACGGTATATTACTGTTATATCAAGCACCTGCTCAAACAGCTCTGCAAAGAGTTTTTGCAACCACACTACCTCACAGCTAGCCAACCTAGCTACAATGTACTTTACCTTTGTTGTGCTGAGAGCAATAAATTCCTGCTCCCTACTCATCTAAGAAATCATGGCAGATCCCAATCTAAAACAACATCCAAATGTTATCTTCTTGATAATAATGCTCATAGCTCAATCTACATATGTATATCCATGCAATCTCAACTCATTGTTGGAGTTATATCTCAGTCCATAGTTGATTGTCCCATGTAGATATCTCAGCACGTGTTTTGCGGCCACCCAGTGAGCATGCAAAGGTTCCACCATGAATTGGCTCATGGTGTTAATGCAAAAACATAAGTATGATCTTGTGGTGACTAGAAACATCAAAGCCCCAATCAATTGTCAGTACAAAGACAAATCCGCTAGATCTCGTCTCGTAGATTCACCACATAAATTCTTGAAGTTTTCCTCCATTGGTGTGGCAATAGATTTGCAGTATACCATCCCAAATCTCTCCAAAAGTTTGACAACATATTTTCCCTGGCTAAGGAAGATCTCACTAGTGCATCATGCCAATATCTTTCATTTCAAACTCACAGGCAAGCTCTCTGTTACATCGAAGGATCAGAGGCTCTACTCCTATGAAGAATAAATCATCAACATATAAAACCAAAATCAAAGGCATACCTTGGACAACCATGAAGTAAATATTTGGAACGACATTACTCCTTGTGGATCCAGCTTCATCAGGTATCCATAAATTCATGCATACCAAGCCTCTGGGGCTTGCTTCAAACCATAGAGGTCTTTCTTCAATCTGCAAGGATAGATTTCCCTATCATGCTCCTCAAAGCCCTGATGTTGTTCCATGTACACTTTTTCCTTAAGTATGCCATGAAGAAAGGTAGTTTTCACATCCATTTGGTGAAAACTCCAACCTTGATTAGTAGCAAGTGCAATGATGGACCAGATGGTAGTGTATCGAGCAAAGTGTAAATATGTCATCATAATCTTCTCCCTTTTTATAGGAGAATCCTCTATCCACGAATCTGACCTTGAACTTCTCAATGCTACCATCAACTGCATGTTTGATTTTGTATAACCACTTGGAAGTCACAACAAATTCCCCTTCAGTTCTCGGAACCACCTCTCGTACATCATTCTTTATGATGCTCCTTGGCCATGGCATCTTTCCAAACTCGTTCCTTCTCAATTCTTCATATCTAGAAGGTTTAGATTGCATAATGCCACTCATCAATACTGCATATCCTTGATATTGGTGAGGTTGCTTGATTTCTTTGAAGTTTCCTTCTTGGGGTTGTTGGGATTCTCCTCGGGGAAATTCATCCTATAGCTGCCAATTTTAACATGAAGGCCATGCTTTTGTGTTGAATCTTTGTGCATCTTGAATGTCTAATGATAAGCATAAAAGGTGGTCCATTAGTGTCTTCACCATAAACATGTGCATTTGATTTAGTTTTGGATCGTTCAATATATGATTGAAATTTTTTAAGTAATAGCTTAACTTCGTTTTTTTAATGGTAATTAGTACTTTTTCTATTAAATTTGTGTCTAGTCACAGAAAAATACTCGATAAGTTTTACATTGTAATCCAAGAAGTAGGTTCTTCAGGGGAGGACAAAATAAAAGAACCAAAATATTGAACAAGCAAGCTATTATTGACATACATTTTACCAACTAGGCGACAATTGTAAACACAAGAAAATTGGCTAGATAAAAACACAACTTTGTAGAATGATATCATGAGACAAGGGGGGATGGAATCTATCAACATTTTATCAAAATGAGCACCAAGGGAGTTGTACACAATGCTATGATGATATCCTTCATTTCACTGAATTTGAAGCTTGGCCAATTGTCTACTAAGGGCATTAATCTCATCTCCCTGATGTTTCACTTAGAGTTTGAAATCTTTACATTTCCTCAATAAGGAGCAAAATAGTGTCAAATTGTTGGAGAATCTGTGTTTGGAGGTCATTGCTTTCAACATGGAATTTGACAGTGGTGTGCAAGTAGAGGTTGCAAGCATTGTTACGTCTTGAGTTCTTAGGATTATACCCTTTGCTCTTTGTAATAGCTAGAGGAAAAGAATAGGGGTTGGTTTCCGAAGATTCCTTAGGTAGGAAGAGGAGTAGGAGCATACCCAATAGAGAGACGAAAGCAAAAAAAGATTGAGAACAATATTAAATCAAACTTATAAACTGATAATTGAGTACCTTTGTAATGTTAACGTGCCCAAATTGGCATGAAAAATCACACATGGCAACATTTATCCAACATCATCACCACTATCCAGAGAAAGGAGGGTTGGGAGTGCACAAAGTGGTTGAGGGGATTCAAATACAACAAAGAGAATGACAGAATGGATGGGAAAGATATTAGAATTGGTTGCTAGAATTTCTTGAGGAACCTCCGTTGAGACAAAGGAAAGCAATTCCCAACTCCACACTAGAACATAGAGAGAATCACTGATGAAATTGTGCAGGAGAGGCACCAAAATTACGAACATAAGAATGTTGAGCCAGACACCATTTGTGTCATAGAGCAAGAGTACCTCTTTAATGTTGAATTTCACAAGACCTCTGAAGTTAGTGCAAACTTGAAGGGAATCTCAACGTTCACAAAGGAAAACCAATTTCCCATACAGACACCAGAAGCCTAATTCTTGCGGGTTCGACTCATTACCACCCTCTATAAATATAAGTTCGGGACTTGAGAACTCACATGCCACAAAAATCTTATCACAAATTCCATTAATGTTTGCTCCCTTGTAGACTTGAAAGAGCTAGGTACGAGGGTACAAGAATAAATGAAAAATTGTCTTGTTGTTGATTTCACCATATGTGAGGAATGACAAGGTGCATGGCATGCATACTCGCAGCGTACCACCTCATCTATGGCAACGAGCCCGTACCACATAACTATTAATCTATTACTCCAATTGCTGAAGGGGGTAATGGACTTATGAGAGAGAACCTTAAGGACCCCTGTGAAATAATTTTCTATGCTCCCAATCTCATGAATATCAAAGATGAAATAATGAATAGGGACTTGCATGGTGTTCATCATGGGATAATATTCCATCCAGACTTTCCATTGATGATGTTCTGTCTATCCTCCAACATACACATGTGATTTCCCTGTTCATCAACTTCTTTGTTTTTATTTCATAAGATGTGGTGGAAAGCCTTGCTAGGGAAGGAATCCAAGATACTAGGAATTCTTCGGAGAAGAAGACTTAGATGGTTATTCTTAGGAAGATAGCCATTGTGTAAATGTTGAATTGTGATAAGGGAATATCCCAAAATTTCTATATTGGAGAGTTCCTTATCCTTAGCCAGTTAAGGACCAAACAAAAGCCTATACATTTCGACTAGATTATGCTCTTGTAAAGACCCCATGAATAGTTCACTACTTGGTTTTCCATAACAATTTAGCATTATTGATAGGAAATTTTCCCATAAACTTTCACTTTTAAAAGGTTTTGGTCCAATTTTTAGATAATCAAAGATTGATGAAATTTCAAAAAATAGAATGGGTTAAAGGAATAATTTTGCTTTAACAAAAAAAAGTTTTTTAAAATGTTAAATTTATATGTTTTTATTTTTGTTTTTTCTTGAAGGAAAAATCATAATTTTATTCACCCTGAAACAAGGAACAAAATTACATTCGGTATATGTTGTTAATCATTCAGTCATATCACCCTTTAGGCTAATGAGAAATGAAAAGAATTGTATAATTTTGTGAGGGTTAAGTGTGATAATAATCACTTAACTTCCCCTTTTTGCCTTTATTTTTTTGCGCCTATGCCAAACCCCATGGTTGGGATCAATTGTTTCTATTGCCAATTGATTTATAGTTTTCTGCAAAGGGGCTTCTTTGTTTGAATTTGAGCTCTCAAGTACATGGGTTCTCTTTATCCCCTTCTTGCCCTTTTTATTGAGTGTTTCTTCTTTATGTCGCCCCCATGCTTTGATCTCTACTATTTCAATACCCTTCTAGTTATGGGTCACAATTCCCGATTGATCCATGTCTCCTTCATTTGCTTGACTACCATGTTTTCCTGTGCATCCATATTTGTATTATTCTCCATGGTCTCTTCTTCTTCTTCTTTAGAAAGGCAGGGGTCAGATACTTGCCATCCCTTTGGCTTATGGGTCTGCCTCTTTTTATTTTTTGGGACCTTTTTTGCCTATGAGCACGTGCTTTGTAGGTGTCTTGTTTGGAAAAAAATTCGACATCTAAATGTTATGTTCTCATAATATAAACCTAGGTCCACTAAAAGTTTTCATGTTTCATATCAATGTGGTCATGTAGACCTTTGTTGAGGTCTATCTTTACACATATCTTGGCAAATGTAAAGATACATCTTTTCATTATGTGGAAGTCCATTTTTTTATTTTTCCTAGAGTATTTTGAATATCCTTTAGGACTTGATGGTGCCAAAAAGGAAGGGGGATATTTGCTAGTCTCACCCAAATTGACATTGTTGTGACCACCATGCTTGTGGCATCAAAATCTAGGAACCATGGGGTAATGAAGAGCCCAACTCTACACCAAAACCATGACCCATCATTTAAGACTTTCTCCAAATGTTTTTGTTCATCAAATTGAACTATGGTGAAACCTTTGGAGCATTAAGAGATGTCATAGTTGGGTGTCCAAAAAGAAAACATCCATTGATGTAAATATTCAGATCTCAGCCATAATACATTAGACTTGCATATTAATGCATTTGATTGTAGATCAACAAAAAAGAATTTTACCTATGGGAGTTTAACTTATATACAATTTAGCTAGAAACTAAATTTAGATTTATATATTAATTTAGCTAGAAACTAATTTAGATTTATTATAATTCTGGATCTATTAAATGTTGGGAATGATTAAATTTTTTGAGATACAGATCTCTTTTAGAGAGAAAAGGGATTCGATCCCTCTTAACATTTGATAGATCTAAAATTAGGATGGATCCAAGTTGGTTTAATTTCCCCTTTTAAATAATAATAATATTAACAACAATAATAAAATTGATATAGACAAGAAGTCCCACACAAGTTCTTTGCGAGCCGCGCTGGGGCTGCCTGCTACTGCGTCTATGCTTGTGACAGGTCCGCGTCCAATCTAGGGCTCGCGCCCATGGAGGTGCTGGGCACTCCCCAGGCGCCTCCCCCTCCTCCTCCGCCGCCCTCGTCTGCTGAGGCCTTTAATCGACTCTTGGCAGGGCTTCCAAAGAAGAAGAACTCAGAAGCTGCGAAATTCGTCAAAAAATTGGATGATATACCTGAGATCTCCCTTCCCCCAGAAACCCTGATCCGAGTTGCATTATCTTTGGACGAGTGAGCTCTCATCGGCCAGTTCACTGGGCTATGGCCATCCCCCAAAACCACTGAGAGCTGGGTCAACAGAAACTGGGCGCTGTTGATCAAAGAAAGTGTTACCTCTTATTTTTTGGGGAGAGGATTCTTCCTCTTCGAATTCTCTTCAAAGGATGAAAAAGATCTGATCTTCCAAAATGGCCCCTACTTCATGGGCCCTTAGGGTTTGTACCTAAATAAATGGACTCCGGACTTTGATCCAACAGTGGACGTGCCCAAAGCAGTCCCGGTGTGGGTTAGGCTCCCAAATCTCCCAGTTCATTGCTAGAATTGGGACTCTTTGATGCACATTGGAAATGCCCTTGGGAAATTCATAGATCGAGCAAACAATAAGGACCAATATGACTGCGCCAGAACCTACGTAGAAGTAGATCTGGAGGTGGGGCTGCCAGAGGCCATCAAAATCAATGTCGGAAGCTGGACGCATGTGCCCTTCAAATGCCGGAAATGCCATGTCTATGGCCACTTCACCAGAGCCTGCCCGTCTAACAACGAGGCTGTGCAGGGGAAGGAGGGCGGCTGGAATAAAGTCAAGCGCTCCAAAATTTTTCACAAGACACAAAAGCCGGGAGGCCCTAATGGCAAAAGTCCTCATCAGGCCTCTGCTCAGCACTCAGCAGATCCCACACAAGCCTATTCCAGAAAATAAGTTTGATCCTCTAAGCTCGCAGCTAGAGGACACCCAGGAGGTCGTGGACCAAAAGGCAGTGTCTCCAGATAAAGGTAACCTATCTATCTTTTCCAAGGATGCAAGTGTTGCAGAAAGCTCAAAAGGAATCCCTGTCGAAGTCGAGGAAGAGGACCAAGAGTCGGAAGACTCGGAGGAGGAAGGAGAAATAGGTGACTCCCAAGCCTCTGTAAGGAGATCCACAAGAGGCCGCAAAACAGATTGGGAGAAAAGAGAGCAGGAAACGTACAAGGATAAGTTACAGGGCAACCAACCAACTCTGGAGAAGTTGTTAGCAAAAAAGCCGAAGATGGCGAGAAACCAGTCTCAAGGCTCCAAGGGAGCCCAGTAGAACAAAGGTAAATAATGAAAATAGTCTCCTGGAATTGTAGGGGTATGGGGAGCAAAATCAAGGAAGAGGCCATAAGAAACTTAATAAGAATAGAAGCCCCGGACATATTCCTTATCCAGGAGACCAAGATGGAGGACTTTGACTTCCTCCAAACAAGCAAAAAACTCTGGAGTAAAAGTGAATCAAAAGTTGTCTCAGCCCAAGGAGCCTCTGGAGCGCTGGGTACTCTTTCAAATGATAGTAAGTTTTCGTTAGTATCTGAGACTTCAAATACTCAGTCGCTGCTGCTAAAAGTGCAGCATCTCGTTACTAAAGAATCTTTTTTGTCTCTTCAATGTTTATGTGCCGGTCAATGCTGGAGAAAAAAAGACTCGTTGGGACTCAATAAGAAGCCAAGCGGACCTTGGGAACCTAGACAAAATCTTTATTGCAGGTGATCTAAATCTCACGTTGCACACCTCAGAAAAGCGAGGAGGTTGCATTGTGCGAGATCCGGCAAGGGAATGGGCAGAGGATCTCCTGCAAGATTGGGACCTGCTAGACATCAAGCCCTCTTCTGGTAAGTATACTTGGTCAAATAAAAGAGTAGGCCATGGACACATTGCAGCAAGGCCGGATAGATTCTTTGTCCAAAGTTCCTTTCTTTTGCTTGGATTAGACGCTAGTATGCAAATCCTTCCTTGCAGCATATCTGATCACAATCCTATCAAGATTGAACTCCGGGCCCATCCCGATCTTGGCCCCATCCCCTTGAGATTTAGCCCCCTCTGGGTCAAGGAACCCAATTTTTTGCAGATAGTCAAGGAAAGTTGGTCTCAGCCAGTCAATGGATCACCATTCTATGTGTGGGAAGAAAAGCTCAGAAGAACGAAATCTGCTCTAAAGTGCTGGGCCAAAACCCTTCCTAATCCAGCAGCTAAAAAGAAAAATCTCCAAAATCAGCTAGATGCACATCATTTGCTTTCGAAAGAGGCATATGTAACCAGAGAAATCCTCGAAAAGGAGGTCCTACTCTAATAACACTTTCATAAAGCCTGCTTGGCTAAAGAAGAATTTTGGAGGATTAAGTCTCGCTGCCTTTGGCTCAAAGCGGGAGACATAAATTCTTCTTTCTTTCACAAGCAAGCTCAAGCCAATAAATGCTTCAATTCCATTGCTGAAATCAAGGGAGATACTACCAATCACAAGGACTTTGCAAGCATAAAACGAGCAACATTTCTACATTTCAAAAATTTGTATAGTGAGGATGTAACTCTGGTTCAAAATTCTTGTCTTCTGGACTGGGTTCCCCCTTCAATCTCTGCTGAGATGAACCATCAGCTAGAAGCTAAAGTCACCAAGGCTGAGGTCATGAATGCTCTCTTTACCATGGACCTAGACAAAGCCCCAGGACCGGATGGATTCTCTGCCATATTTCTTCAATCTTGCTGGCATATTGTGGAAAAAGATCTCTATAAAATGGTCCAAAAATCCCAAGCCTGTCAAAAAATTGGAGGTAGTACAAACTCTGCGTTCCTTGCACTCATCCCCAAGGAGAAAGGCGCCAACTCCTTCAACAGATTTCGTCCCATCTCTCTTTGAAACACTGGTTACAAGTTGATCACCAAAGTAATAGCTAACAGGCTGAAATATCTTCTTCCCAAAATCATTCCAGAGAATCAAGGGGGCTTTATTCACGGTAGACAGCTAGTGGACAACTTCATATTAGTTCAAGAGGCAATCCTTTCAAGCCAACAGTGCAAGGAAAAAGGTATGGCTATCAAACTGGACTTAGCAAATGCTTTTGATCGTGTTAGGCACAGTTTTCTCTTGAATGTTCTGCAAAAGTTTGGATTTGGGGAGAATTTTATAAACTGGATCCGGGCCTGCATCTCAGAGCCATGGATTGCTCCCCTTGTAAATGGCAGAGCTGCTGGTTTTTTCAAAGCCTCAAGAGGACTAAGGCAGGGCTGTCCTCTTTCTCCTCTTCTGTTTGTCCTCCAAGCCTCCGTTCTCAGTTTCCATCTAAACAAGAAAATGCAAGAGCAGGAGATCTCAGGGCTTTGCATTGCAAGAGGAGTCAAAAGCATCAATCATGCCCTTTTTGCAGATGATACTTTGTTGCTGGGGGCTGCATCGATCCACTCGGCCAACAGATTTAAAGAAGCTCTTGATGAGTTTTGTATGGCGTCGGGAAGTAGTCTCAACAAGGGGAAATGCCACATTTACTGTTGGAATACTACGCCCAACTTGCTTAGTTCCATTGCCAGATGTTTTGGATTCGCAACCTCTTCAGTTTATACTTCTTTTAAATATATTGGGCCCCTTATCTTCCTCAAGCGGGCCTACAGCAGGGATTGGCTCCCCCAAGTGGAAAAATTCAAGAACAAACTCTAGGCATGGGGATTCGCCTGGCTCAATATTGCAGGCAAGTCAGTTCTCATCAAAGCTGTGCTCTGCAGTCTCCCCTTATTTCAGTTCTCAGTACTCCTTGCTCCAATTGGCATTCTTCAGAAAATGGACTAGCACATACGCAATTTCTTTTGGAAGGGAGGTAAACAAAATGAGAGGAAAATCCCTCTTGTTAACTGGGAGATTGTCTCCAAGCCTCTAATGGAGGGGGGTTTAAACTTCAAGAACCTTTCCTTCAGAACATTGCCATGGGAGCCAAAATTCTCTGGAAAATTATTGCGCCCAAGCCTGGCTGGGCCCAATTAGTGCTATGGAGGAAGTATTTCAAAGGCAAGAGAGTTAGATGCCTGGATGGGCCTCTCCCCCAAGGCGTCTCTCCCTTTGTAAGGCTGTGCTCCAAAGTCGCCCCCCGATCCGCTCCAATGCTTACTGGATTCCTAGAAATGGGAGGAATATAAATATTTGGACTGATCGTATCATGGATCGAGATCCGATTGGTGAATGCTCCTCCTTGAATGCGTTGCGTCGCTGGTTGACTGCTTCAGGAAAATCCACTCTGTGGGATATATCCATGTGTGCTGGGACGCACTAGGCAGGTTGGAATTTTATAGATCTGCCTCCGGAGCTTCTTCATGAATGCAATTTCCTTCGTGCTATGTTGAACGGTATTGCTCCCATGCATGTGCGTAGAAGAGACTATACCGTAGCTCAAGGCTACGCAAAACTCTCTTTGAGACCGCATGTCCCTCCTGACCCTACTCCTTGGAATGTGGTCTGGCACCTCTCCTCTCTACTCAAAATTGACATGTTCTGTTGGCTTTTATGCCACAGGAAAATCCTCACTGATGATAAATTGCAGAAACATGGATTTCATGGCCCGTCCAGGTGTCCCCTATGCAGAGAGAATGTGGAATGTGCCACACATCTCATATTACATTGTAAATTTGCTGTGTAGGTTTGGGGTGAGCTGATGGATTATTGGAACCCCAATTTTGTTCTTCCCATCTCCATAATTGATCTTTTTGCAAATTGGCAGAACAGTTATCCCGACCCTCCTCCCAAAAACAAAGTGATTAAAGCGGCTTGGTCTTCCCTTCCTAAAATTTACTGCTGGCAGATCTGGCTAGAGCGAAACAACATAATATTTAGAAACACACAGCATGATGTCAAGGTGGTAGCGGCTAAGATAAAATTCCAGTTAAAAGAATGCTTGGGAGATAAAAAAGACACTTCAAATCTAAATCAGTTAGATACTGTTTGGGGTGCCTCCCTAAACCTGCAATTTCATCAAGCTACCAGAAATATCTCCCCTTCTAAAGACTGGCAAATAAGGGGGGAAAATAATGAAGATTTTCAAGACTGGATCTCCAATCAAAAGGTGCACTCTCTCTTCTTTGACGGGGCATCAAAGGGAAATCCTGGCAAGGCTGGGGTAGGAGGAATTGTAAAAAACACTGAAGGCATATCGACCCACAACTTTGCTTGGGGTCTGGGGATCAACTCTAGCATTCAAGTTGAGGCTTTGGCCCTCTTCCAAGGTCTTAAGTTGCTCTTGAATTTGGAAATCAAGGAGGCAAACATTTTTGGGGATTCTCAAGTGATAATAAAAATCATGGTGACCAACTCATTCCCTCGGGACTTAAGATTGGCAAGACTGATATCTAGAATCAGAAGTTTGGGGAAATTGTTCCAAAACCTGAAATACTTCCACATATTGAGAGACAACAACAAAGAAGCAAATCTTGAAGCTAATAAAGCTGCCCTTCTCTCTGTTGGGGCAATGATAAGAGATGGGGACGAAACATGGGATCCAATTCCATAATCAGTCAGCTGATATGTTTTACTGCTTGCTATTGAAATAGTTCGTTTGTACTTTTAAGCTTGGGAAAATCACAGAAATCGATTCCATAGTTGTAGCCAAAAAGAGCTGGAAGCTGACCACAAGCTCCATAGCACTTCTGGTTGTCGAAACTATTTGGGCTCTGCTCCCTCTCATTGTAATCTGAAATCTGGCATTTAGACCAATCAGTTAATATAATCCATAACCGTTTCTATAATATATATATATATATATATATATATATATATATATATATATATATATATATATATATATATATATATATATATATATATATATATATATATATCAACAACAATAACATAAAATTTTTATTTTTATTATTTTAGTTTGAAGTTATTTTCATTTTAATATAGATTATTTTTGTTTTAGTCAAAATATTTAGAAGACATTACATTACAACTAGTAAATTGACCTATCGTGGGGGATCCCACCTGGATTAGTAGAGGATAGTCATTGTCTTCATTAGAATGGGTGAAGCTAATGTTTGCTTGCTTTTCTTGCTTTTCGGCCAAGACAAAGATTTCCCTTCCTAACCTTTCAATCTTATCCATTATTTTTGTCATGTAGATTAGGATCTCCTGTTGAGTGTGAGATCATTTAATGAAAAATCTTCCAATAAGAGTTTTAATGTGCGAATATAGATTGACTGGTTGCATGTAAGAAGTTTTTCGAGACCTTGTTAAGGTACCTATTTCAAGGATCCATTGCTTGGTCTCTCTTTTAATATGTTGGTGAAGAATAAACCTATTTTCCTATTTGATCCCTTCTTCAACCTTTGTTATGGTGTGATTGACTACTTTAGGAATAACATCAACATAAGATCTATGGCTTGTCTCACTGCCGCATGAACTCTAGTTTGTGAGTAGGAAGGTGGAAGGGTTTCTTGACACATGGAGGGGCCAACTCTGCAACTCAAAGATAATCTGCGTTTGGCCATCAAGTGTAGGGAGGGGACAATTGAGGTAAAGATAGAGTGAATACTGAACTTCTAATAAAAGGAGGGAGGTGAATAATTGACCTTGGTGAGCAATAAGTATCTAGAGGGTAGAATGTAGTGACTAGGGGGTACAAAGGTTGAAAATCAAGGATGAAAAAGCCAAGAGATATTTCCAGACAAGGGAAATCACAAGAGGAGAGGATTAGAAAAGAGGGAAGGGAAAGGATACAACTAAGAGAAAAAAACCTTTAAAATATTGATAAACCTAGAGGCTGGCATGTAAGCCATGTGGCTATGAAGTAAAACTTGAAATTTGTGACTGAAATCGAGAATTTGTGATGAAACCAACGAGAACTAGAGTTACCTTGAGACATGAGCATCGAATTTCTCCATATCCAAGCCTTGCACCAATAGAGTTGAAAATATTGATAGACCTAGAGGCTGGCATGTAAGCCATATAACTATGAAGTAAAACTTGAAAACTGTGACTGAAATTGGGAATTTGTGACGAAACCAATGAGAACTAGAGTTACCTTGAGACCCGAGTGTCGAATTTCTCCATATACAGGCCTTGCACCAATAGAGTTGAAACCACATAATTCCATTGATAATCCACATTTTTGATTTGTTTCGAAAAATAAGGATACCACTACTAGAGGAGGCCCTTCTAGTTGTGTACCTAAAGCACGGCGATCACTCCGACTAGATATCTTTCATATTCCAAATGCAATCTTCCATGTTGCAACTTACACCAAATAAGAGACCATTTTAAACTATGTCTTCTCATCCTCAACTTCTCACGTGCCACAATAGAATAAATTGCTTACAAGCATCCTTTCATGTCGTAGCTTCCACCATACAAGAGACCAATTTAAACTAAGCTTTCTCATCCTTAGCTTCTCACATGCCACAATAAACTAAATTGCCTACAAGCAAACTTCCATGTCGCAACTTCCACCAAACAAGAAACCAAATTAAACTAAGCATTTTCATTATTAACTTCTCATGTCATTTCTTTCTATAATCCTCGTTTTTCCATTAATTCCAAACAATCATGATTGGAGCAAGTTTGAATACCATCTCTTTATATGATTGTATTTTCAGTGTATCCAACCAACTTCTAATAATTATAATTATAAGGAAAACTCTTGTTTCAATTTACAAAACTCCATATATATGAGATACATCATCTCTCATTAATTTTTTTGGTTTTCATTTTTATTTTAGGAATTGGATACTACACAAAATTTAAGAAATGAAGTTTATCTTAAAATTTAGAAAATTTAGTTTGTATTATAAAATTAGGACAATTTTTTTATAGAAAAAATGGAAATTAAAAAATCTAATTTTTGAAAAAAAAATGGAAATTAAAAAATCTAATTTTTGAAAAATATATGGAAAATTAAGACTTATCCCTAAAATTTTCCCCAAATTCTCATGGGCAAATTTTATCTTTGAATTATTTTCTAAAAATGTTTGAATGTGAAGAGAGAGCAGTTAAAATATTAAAATAACCATAAGCAATTCATATAAAAAGGTGGACACATTATTTAAATTGACTACTGAACTCTAAACTCTGTAATAGAGCTTTACACGATTTTTACTATCAATATTTTTAATTTTATATATTTTACTTCATGAAATTAATTCAACCGACTCTCTCTCCTCCCGCTATAAAATTAGCCTACTAGGGTTTTACATTGTAAAATTGATTTCTTTGAACGGTGGTTCGCGTGCTCCAGCGAGAGGTCCTGATGGCGATTCGAAGGTGCCCGTAACGGCATGACGGGGGCGGTTGCCACAAAACATTAGGGTTTACAGGAGACAAGTGCTGTGCTTGAAATCCGCGGCGCCTGAATCATGCTATCGGTTTCAAGAAGGAAACATTAAATCGAGGGCAACGCATGGAATGATATTAGTTGCTCCAACAGCATCCATGAGGCGATTTTCTCTTCCAATTATGCCATTCATTATTGATTCGGATTTAGAGGGGCTTCCCGATGAACGGGAGCTGTGATACGGCTTCAACATCAATCAAAGTTGGAGCGAGGTATTTGTTATTGCAATGCAAGATCCTCGTTGCAATTTTTGACATAATGGCACCTCTGATTTCATAATAAAGAACTCCATTTTGATTATGCATAATGGGGAGAGAAAATCGCCACATAAATGTTGTTCGGTGATAGTTCCGTTGAAGCCGAATCTCAGTCAAACAAATGAGGGTTCCGAAAGTGAGAGCATTATTACATATAGTAGGAAAGACGGAAAAGTAAAGCGGCTGTAAAAGCTGGGACATGCAGAAGATAAATCTAGGGTTTGTATGGAGTTGAAATATTGGTCCACGAGGGTTACAGGGTTGGAAGACTGTAAAGATGATGACTAAGCTTCTGATTTGGAGGATGAGAAGGTCAAGGGAAGTTTATTCTAGTCCTTCGGATGGTGCGGATGGTGTATTTGCTGATTGTGATGATTGGAAGAGCAGGGAGGGGAGAGGATAAGGAAGAGGACTCGCTGTGATATAGCGATTCTGAGAAAGCAAGAAGGACGAGGAAGACCAGGAGGTAGAAAATAGGCATAGGAAGCATCGCAGGAAGAGTAGCCCCTTGTTTAGATGCGGTAAACATCATTGACATGGCGGCAGGCATAGTTCCCAATTATTTTTTTTTTTTGAGTAAAACTGAATGATGTCAACATATGCAAACAAACGAGCTCGTGGGTACTCTATTATGGAGGCACGTTATCCTAGGTATGGATTCTCAAATTGTGCTTTGGTTTAACAGTATTTTTAGGTTCTCTATTTTTCTGGATCTCTACATGATATCACAAACTATTCACTATAAATCCATTGTTGTGCCTCTATCAATTTCTTACTTGGATGCCTCTACATAGATACCTTGATGAATTTTTATGGTGATGATATGAACTTGCGATGCCTTACCTAATTCTAGTTCATTATTATAGTAACTGGTTTTTAAGTAAGCCACTTGATGGGGACAACAGGCCCTGATTTGATGATATTTTCCGATATATCTCTGTATATATTTATATTAGCTCTCTCATGTATATATTTTTGACAGACTTCCTATCAGTTTTGTTTAGATTCCCAATCTGGGAAATTTGATGAGTTATTATGTAAGAGTGGCACAGCCACTATACAGTATATGCTAAATCTACAGCATGTAATTTTCAACATCTTAATGAAAATTGTGATTTTTCAGTGGGAAAAAAAACTGGTTTTTAAGTACATTTCAGAGTCCAAAAATTGTAAACCTTTGTTGATTAAGTAGAAGCTGCCTTGGAAGTTACGTTGTTTGATGTAGTTTGCCTATGCTTTTTGTTTTGTTGTTTTTCTCTCTCTTATTGTTTAGTCCAGTATATACATTAATCCATCAGGATTTTGATTCAGATTGTATCTTTGTTCGGATTTTTTCCAACAGATCATAGATTTTTTCGAATATATTGAAGCAGGATGTAGCAATTTCAGTCCTAGGTGACTGCCATCCATATTATCTGAATTAAACAAACAAATTGTCAAGATTATACAATGCAGAAATTAAATTTCGGAACTTAGCGACAATCGCACAATAGTTGGTAAAGTAAATAGTGGAAGCATAAAACAGTTTCACAGGTACATAGGTAATTTCTTCTTCAAAATCAGCGTTTCATTTCTTATTGGAAATTTACAAGGAAATCTGCTCAAACTGCTAAAACATTGGTTACCAAAAAATTGCCCCAAACTGAGCTGTATTGTTTGCTGAGAAAAGTATGGCCTTCGAAAAAAAGGACAGCCGCAGTATGGCATTAAAAAAGGACAGCTGCTGTGTGATTTCGTACAATAGTATGGACATGCTATGCAGATTGGCATGGCTGTACTGATCTCCTATATTTTTCCATAAAACTGTACAGATCTGCTGTTTGTCTGTCTTTTCAACCCGCTGAAAAGATGCAAGCCAATCCTCTTCCTGCTGTGTGCTGTTTTTTTCTTGTTTGGTACTCAACCTGTTCTATTTGACCTGTCCTTATGCTTTTCGTTGTGTGCCTAATCTACCAAAATCTTAATATTTTGGTGAGATCTAGGGTTGAGGTTAATCCCAATCTAAGCTGTTAATGTATTAAATGCACTTTATTAGACTTAACAATTAAATATAAGACATTTCACTTTTTCCTAAAGTGAATTACAAACGAGTTATTTTTTGAAATGTCTTGAACTACTTCAAGGCTGTTATAGCACGTTTTCATCTAACTTGTGAATGTTCTTGTCCAAGGTATATCAATACTTCCTCTTACTGAGGAAGGAATTTTGCATCAATTTAAGTCTATCTTTGAATGCTTGAAATTCCCTTTTGTTAAGCGCATATTGTCGCTCCACTGCTCTCTTTTGAATCTTGTTTGATATGAGGTGATAGTTGATCTCTATGAGCTCGGTTTTGTTATGAAAAATTGGTTTCTTAGAGGGTTTGATGTCTTTGAGTATCCCAATAAATGACTGTGGAGTCCAATTTCTAATAAACAATTAGACAAGTAACTTCCGAACCTAGATGGCTTCACAATTAGCAATATCAACTACCATGTGTTACATACGTAATCCTTGGGATTATGGTAAGTTGCAAATATTAATGTAGGAGGAATATTGTCTCATAGGTGGATAGGACGAGTCATTTGGATAGGTTAGGAAGGGTAAGTTGGACCTCTTGGAAGATGAAACCAAAGGTCACTTTTAATTGTATTTATAATTGGTTTAATTCAATAGAATCCAATTCAAGCATGTAGTTATCCAATGCCAAGCATGGCAATAGTATTAGAGCATAGTGTTTCTTATAGCTCTATGAGATGACCTCTCCACTGCTCTCTTTTGAATCTTGTTTGATATGAGGTGATAGTTGATCTCTATGAGCTTGGTTTTGTTATGAAAAATTGGTTTCTTAGAGGGTTTGATGTCTTTGAGTATCCCAATAAATGATTGTGGAGTCCAATTTCTAATAAAGAATTCTACAAGTAACTTCCAAACCTAGATGGCTTCACAATTAGCAATATCAACTACCATGTGTTACATACATAATCCTTGGGATTATGGTAAGTTGCAAATACTAATGTAGGAGGAATATTGTCTCATAGGTGGATAGGACGAATCATTTGGATACGTTAGGAAGGGTAAGTTGGACCTCTTGGAAGATGAAACCAAAGGTCACTTTTAATTGTATTTATAATTGGTTTAATTTAATAGAATCCAATTCAAGCATGTAGTTATCCAATGCCAAGCATGGCAATAGTATTAGAGCATAGGGTTTCTTATAGCTCTATGAGATGGCCTCTGTCTTCTTTGCTTGCTCCCTTGAATTCTTCTTTTTAATCTGAGCTATCAGGGCTATTGAATTTTGAATGTGAGGAGAATGTGCCACTAGATTTCAAGAGGTAGAGTTGTTTGGTAGAATTGAAGGTTTTAACTTTTAGGCTTCAAATTGTGTGCATGTCTGTCCATTCTTATGGAGGTGCAAGTTTGAGTTGAGCAAGAAGAAAAAAATTGTATTTTGGTAACAAGTTCTTATTTTCTAGAGCATGGTCAAATTGTGGTTTTAATGAGCTATCTTTTGAATTTAGTAGAGATTTTATGTTTACCTAACTTGACTCTATTATGTAATCCAACAAGAGGTATTGAATTTAGGTTTTATGTAATGAGAATGACAACACAAAGTAGCAACAATAATTTGGTATTCATGTTGGTGAGTGAGGTGTACATGAGATTCATGGAGATGGCTAGTACTAGAGGATGAACAAGGCTCCATGTTTTATGCTTGATTCATTCTCGTCCATGGACTAGCATCTTAACAAGTTTGGATGCTTATCAATGAATATCGTCGATCTCTTCAAAGATTCTTGTTTCCATTATGATAATTCTTTTGAGTTGTCTGAGGACCAAACTTGGGTGTTGTGGGGGTGGAAGAGGACCAAAATGCCAACTTTGACAATGCGCATGATCATGCAGATCATCGTTTCATTTGAAAGAATACAACCAATGGCCATGGTTGGAAAAGGTACATTTGCAAGTGGTTTGTTGAATGCTCAATTGCTCATAACTCTTGAAGTAGACAAGGATGATTTTGTGACTCTCTTGCTCCTTCTAATTGCTCCCTTATCATAAGTAATGAAAATCTACCACCTCATCTTTTGGTGCATCTTCAACATGTCATTAAATTCTTCATTTGGACAAAACCTGCATTTGTAGTAGCAAGAAGAATTTTGTGGACAACGGACTTGGGAAGAAGAATTTTAGAAGCAGGGGGTATACAGAATCTAGGTGAGAGATTTCATATCATTGTATCTTGTGGGAAGTATGGACACGAGGCAAAGAGATCATGCAGATCATTGTTTCATTTGAAAGTATACAACCAATGGCGATGGTTAGCAAAGGTACATTTGCAAGTGGTGTGTTGAATGCTTAATTGCTCATAACTCTTGAAGTAGACAAGGATGATTTTGTGACTCTCTTGCTCCTTCTAATTGCTCCCTTATCACAAGTAATGATAATCCACCACCTCATCTTTTGGTGCATCTTCAACATGTCATTCAATTCTTCATTTGGACAAAAACCTGAATTTGTAGTAGCAAGAAGAATTTTGTGGACAAGGGACTTTTTTCAGCAAGGGGTATGCACAATCTAGGTGAGGGATTTCATAATCATTATCTTGTGGAAAATTAAAATATGGACATGAAGCAAAGAGCATGTGGATCATTGTTTCATTTGAAAGCATACAACCAATGGCCATGGTTGGCAAAGGTACATTTGCAAGTGGTGTGTTGAATGCTTAATTGATCATAACTCTTGAAGTAGACAAGGATGATTTGTGACTCTCTTGATCCTTCTAATTGCTCCCTTATCACAAGTAATGATAATCTACCACCTCATCTGGACTTGGGAAGAAGAATTTTAGAAGCAGAGGGTATACACAATCTAGGTGAGAGATTTCATAATCATTGTATCTTGTGGAAAGTATGGACACGAGGCAAAGAGATGCAGAATCCCGTGCAAGAAGAACAAGAAGGATAAAAAAGAGAAGACAAAGGTAAAGCATTAGATTTGACAAAAGTTAAAGCATTTGAATTTGCTCATTATATTGTTGTTCATTACATTATTAGAGTAAATGAAGATTTATTTAACACTTCATTTTCTTCTTGGATAGATGTGTGGTTGCTTGACATAGGGGCGACATGCCACATGACCTTTTGAAGACAATTCATTAAAAATTTCAATGACAATGTGGATGGTATAGTATATTTTGTTGATAAATCAAGTCTCAAACTTTGGTTAACTAACATTGCCTGGATCCTCTGATTTTCTTATGCATGATGTGCTCTATCTTGTTGAGCTGTGAAGGAATTTGTTGTCTCTTGTGCACATTTGACAACAAGGTCTCAAATTTGTACAACGTGCTTGGACACACCTTGATTTTGGCCATCTCCCCCCCTTCTTGCTATCTATTCTCACATCGAGATATCTAGGAAGTTGCTTGGAAGATAAACACTAATGAAGCTATAAATGAGGAAGAGTTTTGAGTAGAGTTATTCAAGCATGGCCTTTATTCTCTAGATTTCCACTTGGTCGACTTGTTTAACCATGTTATTTGTACAAGCTTTCCTTAGGTGTGGTTACATCACACATTCACTTGGTCCTTAAATCAAGCTCTACTACAAATCCAAACAATATACGACCTAGATTGTAGTAAGTGACATCTAAAACGTGATTTATATGGGAACTTTGGGCAACCTTTTCCTTCGAAATAGAGTCCCTTGCAAATTGCTAGTACTACCTCGAAAACAGTGGAAATAGTTGTTAGATGGGAGACTTCCTCAACTTTCCCTTGTTAGTCAAAAGACATAGAAGATGCCTCAAGAGAAGTAAGGAATACCTCAGAATTCTTCCAAAGGGAAATCGTGTGTTTGTCTTTCAGGTAGCATCACATTGTTTCAGAAGCATCTTGCCCTCAGACCAAAGATATTAGCTAAGTGAAAGAAGAGTGGAATTTCATATTCTTGGGATTTTTTGTGCTTAAGGAATCAACTGGTATAATGAAAAAAGATGATGATGGATTGTATCTATCATTTGATCATAATCTTCTTCAAACAACTCACATGACAAGGATGTCCACCCAAGAGAGGTCCTTCTAGAAGATAGGAGGGCAGATTTTCAACAACCAAATTTGCCATTGTTTGGGGATAGGCAATGTTGGGGAAGGGGGATTGTGATGACCCCCTATGGATTAATTGCTAAGGGTGGAGTAGCCTATCCAACCTCGTAGGCTATAGTCTTGATAAAGGGGGAAAACCTAAATTTTCAATGTTTGGGGCAATATTTGGAAAATATAGGGTTGACTAGGGCAAAAAAGCCCAAATTGGAAGTTGCTTTGCAACCCCTTACATTTGATAAACCCTTGAGGGAATCTATAAATGTAAGAGAGTTGGAATCATTTTGGATTGGAATATCTCTAATTTTCTTGAGCTTGAGGCTTTGAGGGCTTTAAGGCCCCATCCTTTTGATTAGCTTCGATGGATTTGATCCCACCCTATCTAAATCCTTCTATTTAGTTTTAGTAGAGTTGATCACACACTACTTAGACACCTATTTTCTTGTTCTAACACAATGTTCTCTTAAGTAATGGAATCACACAGATATGTGGAAAGTTGGAAAGGATAGTCTGCATTGTATCTTGAAGTTGTGTGGTTGTCGAAGTATTGGAAAAACAAGAAGTTCCTTTTGAATCAAGTAAGGTCTAACCTAGTTCAGGGAATCATCTTGATGGAGGTTGAGGAGTTCGGTTTGGAGCATATCCCAAGGGTTTAAGGTCAGGCAAAGTGATCTAAAGTAGCAGAGTGATTTGAAGAATTCTGAGTCACAGGGATGCATAGTTGAGGCAACAAGGAAGAAATTGTTTAGTGGATGTCAGAAGTGAAGGGTTGGCGTAAATTCTCCTTGTTAGTAGACCACTTAGCTAATGATCAGTGAGTTATAGACTAGTTTTTAATTACATAATTAAATAATTCTAGTGCAATTTATTGGTCTATTACATAGTGACAACGCTATTAGCAAATTATTGGTTGAATGTTTTTTGGTCAGTTATCCCTAACTTACTAGGCGGTTGAAGAATCATATTGTTGTGAGAGATATTCATTGTTGTTGTAGAAACTGGATTGCTAGTGTAAGAAACCAGGAGCAACTGATATATTGGAACTATTGTGAGACATTGATGAATGATTTATTGCATAGTTTACATTGTTACGCACAATGTGTTGCCTCTACTTAGAATTGGAAGAAATATTGTGAAATGTAGTATAATTCATCTTGTGACTGTGTAACCCTAAGGGAAAAATTACCCTAGGATCTTACACTTTCTCAACAAAATTTTCGGTTATGGTCATCACTCTAATATGAACTCATCAAAGCGATCCACCTCTCATTGACACTCTTCTTTCCTGATATGTGAGGGATCACATGATCCTTCATTGCATCAGTGATGATGCATCTGGCTTTCACATTTTGCAAATTATGGATGACCAATGTTTTAACATCTATAGGTGTAACTTGAGTTTTTACAAACTGCTTTCGATTGTTCCCCATGAGAATCAAGACTATTCTCAACTATGGACTAAAGTTATAGGCACCCTCCATCTTATCCTCAAACCTCAGATTGATTGTTGCCATCTTCTCAAATCGTAAATTCAATTGAAAGGTTATGTCTTTACACCGTTGAATGGTATTGTCTCCCTCTCTTTGTATGAGGGTTGACCTCTACCAATCATGTCTCTTTTGTCGGATTGACATTCTCGTGGACCTTGACCATGCCACTGGCTTGTTTCCTACGGATCTATTTTCCATAGCCTAATCCTAGCAACTGTTGTGTAGGGTTATTGTTTGTGGCTATTGCCAAATCTTTCCTCGATGACTGGCTTGCATAGACCTATCTCTATTGGTAGCATGCTCGACCTTGTTTTCTTGCTCTTCGCCTCAACTTACCTACAAATTGTGCCAACGATGATCTTTGATCTACAAGAGCCTATTCCTGGTAGAGCCTTGACTCATGGCCCATGTTCGAGTATTGGCCCTCTCAACCCTAAATGCAATGCATACCAATCTGCAACCCTTGCGACCACTTGCGGTGTCTTGACTTTATCGTCGTGGTTGTGGCCAATTCTCTGTGCCTCTGACCTATTGCTTTTCTACTCTCTGACTTGTCGGTTCACGCGTCCACATTGGTGCAACGACCCTTGTGTGTGTTTGTTGTGTTCTTTCAAACTTGCGGCTTGTGTTGCCTCCTTAGCTTGACCCTATCGCCTATGCTTCAAGCTTAAGGCTCCAACAATTATTGTAGTCACCTTAATAAAATTTCTCATGTGTGCAAATCTCGGTGTCAACCCTCTATCGACTACAATGGCAATCGATACCTTTAACCAAATTGCAGTTGTTCAATCGTCCCACTGACTCGTGTTGACTATGAAAAGACTAGTCACCATGATCTATCTCTTTGTTGATTGGGCTTTATGTGTTTGTGTTCGAATCTGCATGCGATTGATTGTAGCTAGTTGGTGGTTGTTGGCCACTGCTACGACATGTCTTATTCTTGGGTGCAGGGGGCTTGTGTCCAATGATTAGTGCACCAAAACAAGAGCAAGTTTCCCAAGGAGATCTTTAGCTACTTTTGCATGCCTAGACACTTAGCCCTGTGCAAAAGCACTTGCCCGAGGTACAAACATCATCAAAATTTCCTTGGATATTCCAATGATTAGTTCACCAAAGCATATTTATAGCTACATTGACTATAATGAGATTATTCTTGATCGTGCAACTATTATTTTTTGCATTTTTAAAGATTTAAACAAGGGGAGTAAAATTACATCACCTACATTATTTGATCACTTTGACATATAAATATAACTCATACATGGAACACAAGATTTTCCCTAGAAGTGTGATATAGGAAAGCTAACAAGAAAATGAAGGAATGTGCCTTTTGTTTCTTATTTTATGGAGATTATAGTTCATAGTACAAAACTGACTAAGCTTGTTGTAAAGATAGGGGACTCTATGATATTCTATAATGTTCTATAATATGCTTCTCTCTCTACTCCCTTTTTTTTTGAACTTAGAGTCGTCATTGTTGCAAGAACTCCAAGTTGACACCCCAATACACTTTTTCACGAAGGTCTTTATTCATTTGCTCCAATTGGTTTGCTTTCTATATAATTCACTCCCGTTTGTGCCAAAACATAGCTAAGAGGGCATATTGAATGAGGAAATTCTATTTACTAGGGATAGGGAAAGTTCTTTTTGATTTTATCAATAATAAGTTAATAACTCTCAATTTTTTTACAATATGTATTCCATCTTCCATCTTCTAGGAGAAACCCAAGAATAGAGTAGGAATAGTATCTTCTATAAATCCTAGCATGGTCATTTTTTTTATGGTTTTGGTTCGTAGGAAAAGTTTATTTGTCTTTGTTGATGATCTAGCTTGTGGCTTTCTCCAAGATTTTGATTATATGGTTTATTTCTTTGGCTTTTAGACTAGCAAATTCTAGTAGTGTATTTGTATTACCTACAAATTGTAGATAGGAAATAGGAATTGTATTCTGTGATGATTGTGCATGAGAGATGACTTTGCAAGGATGAAGAAGAAGAAAGGAGAAATGAGACAACCTTTTCTTAATTCCCTAGATGATTTTAGAAAGGCAGAGGGTTCATCCTTTAAAAGGACAACAAAAGAGGTTGTTAAATTGCAATCTCGGGTCACTTAACCAATTTTTTATCAAGCCTAGGGTTAAAAGGAATTTTTTGAGGAAGGCAGTATTCACGTCATCATAAGATTTTGCAAGGTATAATTTTAGAAGAATAGCCATCTTTTATGGCCTTGAGGGAGTGGATAGCTTGTTGAGCAACAATAAATCTAACCATGATTTGCTGACCAACTACAAACTTGCCTTGTTCGAGGTAAGGGATGGAAGGAGACGTAAATAACTTACATGAGTATCTTGTTTTCTCTACAATTGCTAATAAGTATGCGTGGATAATGTGCCATCCATATTCAATGCAACCACACGAATGTTTTTTGAAGAGGAAGTTCACAATAATTCGGCTCACCCTTAGTTCATGTCAACTTATTATGGAGGCTCCAATGACTATAAATAGGGCAGCTCGACCTCATTTCAAAAGCAAGCAATTCAGTCAAGGTCTGAAATTAAGAGTGTTAAGTTCACAAGTAAAGCAGCTCGATAACCAACAAGAAGGAAAGGAGGATCGAGTTGTTTGGCATTGTCTTTGGGCTAATATCTTTACACATGGCAAAAAACTAGGGTTTTTGCAGTACTAGCCGAATTCACCTAAAAGAGTCCTCAAGAAAAGCAAAGGAAGGCCTCTCCAAGTTTGTTCTCACTCCTCACACGTGTGATGCAACAAAATTACACACTGTAGTTCTGTGAAAAGAGACTGAAATTTCAGAAGTGCAAACAATTTGCCTTGTGTTGACCAAAGAAGGAGAAAAGAGCAATAAGTTTGATTCAAAGAAGGATCTCATCAAGGAAGGTATGTGACTTGGTCTTGGAGAGCGAAATAGGTCAAGGGTCTTGGTCTTGGTATTCGTTAATTGAAGTTTCTATAAGAAGAATTCGTTTGGGTTTTCCTCTCAAGTGGGAGAAGTTTTGGACCTAGATGATAGCCTACATTATGTGTCTCTAGCTAAAGAAAAGATCTTGCTCTATAGAAGTAAAAAGCATTCACAAGAAGTTATCATTACAAGAGAAACCACCTAATTGTTATGCCCTAAATTTCTCAACACAGACCAATGGTTGAAAAATGTTCTCAGAATTAACAAGGCTCACAACTACAACTATTGTTTTTTTCCTTTGCAAAGGAATAACAAAAGCACTAACTAGTAGATATAAACTATATACTAAAATCATTGACTTTGCAAAACATAACACCACCTAAGATTATGGAAATATATGACTACTATGTTCTTCATTTTGGTTTTCCTCCACTATCCACACCATGGTAGCCTGGCTTCCTCCACTATCCACACC